>JAJMDF010000211.1:0-128007 GCA_030573475.1 Hanseniaspora thailandica (nom. inval.) | reverse complement strand
AGCAGATGAAAACTCATCCTTGTTAGCTCAGTCGGTAGAGCGTTCGACTTTTATGCAGCAGACTGACAAAAGTTTGTAAAAGTTTCAAAAGGAATCGAAATGTCAGGGGTTCGAGCCCCCTATGAGGAGTTTTCGCTACCATTTTTTTTTTTGCTGCTCATCTTAAAAATACTACATATTTTTTTTGTTGGTAAAATAACAACTTTGATAACACCAAAAACAAAACAATATACTTACAACTAATGGAGTTTCAAGAGATTGATCTTATAGAACACATAGAAGCTTATCTTACTGTGAATAAGACTGTCTATGATTCATTAACCGTTGATGACCTTAAAAATGTTAGAATTCCATTGTCACAACTGAAAGAAGGAAAAGGTTTCAGAAAATTGTTGTTATTGAGCTTGATTGACTATTTAGACTTGGAAATAGCCCCACAGAGCAAAGATGTTAATGCAATAGTGCAGTTTATTGATGTGCTTCACAATTCAAGTCTTTTGATTGATGACATTGAGGATAACTCTCTGATGAGAAGAGGTGAATCATGCGCGCATATTAAATACGGAACAGCTTTAACTATCAATTGTGGTACATATGGAATCTTTGAGTGTATTGATGAATTGATTGGGTACATGGATGACGAGCAACAAAGCAAGTTTTTTACAGACAAGAAGAAGTATAACATTTTAAAAAGTCTTAATTATGAGATTATGCATTTACACATAGGTCAAGGACTTGAGATTTTCTGGAGAGATGTTGCATTGATAGTCCCTGAATTTGACAATTACTTAAAGATGATAAGACTTAAAACAAGCGGAATGTTGAGGATTTTAGGAATCCTTTTTATAGAATTTTTTGATGTTAATAATGAAGGCAAGAAGAGCAACATTATGAGACTAATGGACTACATAGGTATCTTGTACCAATTGAGAGATGACTACTTGAATATAGTTGCTGAATCACCAACAGATATACACGAAGGTAAATTTTCCTTCCCAATTCTTCTAGGAATCAACAAAGAACTTAAAGAAAATGACAATAAAAGTTTGATTTACAATATAGTGACAAACAAAGACAAAAAGCCAGAAGATGTAAAAACTGTGCTTACAAAGTTGGATGAGTACGGAATTCCAAATAATTGTAAGAAGATCATAAATGAATTGATAGATCACATCATCGGCACATTTGAATCTAAAGAAGAATCGGCATTGGCATACTTGTTAAAGAAAATCAAACTTTGAAATAAAATTAGTCTTTCAAATTATCTATATATGCATGTTATTTATCTAATCATTAAATGAGTCGTTCTTCAAAAGAGAGTGAGAGAGAAGATAAGAAATAAAAAGTCATAACTCTATTTATTATGAAAGCTGTAATTATTATTATTTTATCATGATGTATCAAGTAATCAATTAAGCCTTGGCTTTCTTGATAGAAATTCTATTCTTTGGACCACCTGGACTTTTCTTGGTTCTAGCAGTTAAGATATCAATACCATCATTGGTAACTAATAAAGTGTGTTCGAATTGAGCACTGACTTTACCATCAATAGTGGAGGCAGTCCAATCATCTGGCCAAGTAATACAATTATGTTTGCCTTGATTGATCATAGGTTCAATGGTGAAAACCATACCTGGCTTCATGATACCAGCAGCTCTGTTTCTGGCATAGTGAGGAATTTGGGGAGCACAATGGAAATACTTACCAACACCGTGACCACAGTAAGCAGTGACTACTGAACATTTCATGTCAACAGCATGGGCTTCAATAATGTCACCTAGACTACAGAAAGTTTGACCTGGTTTACAACTCTTGATGGCCTTTTTCAAACATTCTCTAGCGGTTTCAACAGTGTTGATAACATCTCTATCAAATTCTTCACCAACATAGTATGTCTCGTTCAAATCAGCATGGAAACCTTTGTAGTAAACAGAAACATCAATGTTGACAATGTCACCTTCCTTCAAAACAGTCTTGTCTGGAACACCATGACAAACAATTTCATTGACGGAAGTACAAACAGATTTAGGGAAGTTGTAGTAATTCAAAGGAGATGGGTAACAGTTTCTCTTGATGGTTTCTTCATGAACGATGGCATCAATTTCATCAGTGGTGATACCTGGCTTGACAGCAGCACCAGCCAAGTCCAGAACTTCTCTTCCGTAAATACAAGCCTTTCTTATTTTCTTGATTTCATCTTTGGTGTAAACAGGAATAGAATTTAGTTCATCATTCTTTTGTTCTTCTATTGGGATACCATTATCAGCCCATTCAGCCTTGACGATATTTTCTGGAATGGCTCTCTTTGGAGTCAATGGGTAAGCGGCTCTTAAAGGACCTGGATACTTGAAAGATTTGAAAGGATCGTATGATTTACCTTCACCAGCTTTTTCGTCCCAATGCAAACTTTTATGTTGTTTATAACTGTTTTGGTAACAATTTTCATCACAGAAACAGGAGATGATTCCTTGCTTCAAACAGATTGGACATTTTAGGTTACTGGTGGTTTCTTTACCACATTGCAAATCTGAACAAAAGGTCTTAGGTTCTTCAGACATTTATTAATATATTAAAGGTTGTTTAGGGTTTGTATAAGCATATTTAATTCTTATTCAAGTTTGTATAAGAAGTTGTAGCATTTTCAAGTGAAAAAAAAGAAATTCATGGATGAACATTGCACGGGTAAAAGTCACCTTACAGTTGGAATTTGGTGAAGAATTAGACACATGTTGGCTTATATCCGTATACAAGAAACAATAATCATAGATTATGATATGATTGCTAATTGATGGTGTTAGTGGGTGCAATATATAAGTTTTATTTATTCTATAGTATTGTGAATGCAAAAAATGGTATGTGTTTTTTTGGTTACAACACTCGCAACTAATAAAAATTTTACCACAACTAATTGATATGGCTTAAAACTTTTTTTTAATCACAATCAGCACATTGACTCTATTCTCACCAACCACTCATCATTACTACATTAAGGGGTATTTATAAGTCTTCTGGACCGAATGACAATGGCAACAACTCTTCTAAAGTCTTGACTAAATAATCAGTACCTTCCTTGTAGTTTTCAATGTATTCGAATGACTCCAATGCCTTTTCCTTGGCAGTTCTAGGTCTACACATGACAACTTGGAATTTTTTAGGATCAACAAATTCTCTCATGAATTGTCTACAAATACCACAAGGAGAAACAAAGGCATCTGAGTTTTCACCACCAACAACACCTATCTTTAAGAAACCAGCATTGTAGCCTTCACTCACAGCTTTGGTAAAGGCAGTTCTTTCTGCACAAATGGCACCACCATAGGAAGCGTTTTCAACGTTACAACCACTGATGTATGTGTATTTCTTGTCATGTTTCTCCTCACTTATTAGTATGGAAGCACCGACATTAAACTTGGAGTATGGGCAGTATGCTCTGTCTTGGTATTGGTATGTGTTCTTGATCAAGTTGTATAGTTCAGCGTTCATTATTGGATTAAAGCAGTGTGTGCAAGGGGGGGGTTATCCACCATTCAATGATTATAATGTAATCACCATTGAAATAATCACAGATATGTACAAGTTGTATTGCAAAAATCATCAAAGTGGGAATATTCGGTTGCTTAGTGAGGGGGAAAAAAATTTTTTCACTGACGTAATTACGATAATCCCACGGCAAATTGTGAGACCAAATAGTAGTGACTACTAGCAGAAGAACAAGACTGAACAAAATGTATGATCATGAATGATAAAGAATCAAGTTTAATTTGAATCAATATATACACCTTTTTCTTTATATATAACGGGGGTATAAAATCTAACAATTTTAATACAGCTGATTATTCAACCGTATTGTGGGGTATGCAAATGACAGTGATATATTTAATAGTAGTATTCTGACTTTTCACTATGATGGTAAGTTGGAATGCCAACAGTACAGCAGAACAACAGACCAAAAAAGACAAGTTTTTTTCTGAGACTCTGTCTGGTCTTTATGGTTTGTGTAGCTTCATCAAAATACACTTTTTCAAAGATACTATATCTTCTCTTAGGTTTATGTGTTTTAGACTTATTGCTTAATTTGTGTTTTTGGAAAAATTTTGTAAGGCTAGTCATATTTTGTATATTTGATAGTTAAGCTTGAATGGTTTCTTCTAAAAAAAATAGTTTTCTAAAGTACAAAATAGTAAAGAAATGTGAAAACTTAATTTCAGGAATACAACAACCTTATATAGTTTTAGAATTAGGGGTATTTACTGGTCTTTATTTTTCTAATAGAGTAATTAAAACTAATGAAAAATTTAAATTGTATTAATTTTCATCATAGATGTATTTAGAGTCTTGTTTTACTCAGTTTTTTTTTTTTTAGGGGTGGATACAGTGTATCAAATTTAAATTTTTCATTAGTTTTTTTTTAACATAAAAATTACAATTGATTAAATGCGAGCGGCATAAGCACGTGACTTGAGTTAAGTTTTTCAATTATCATACACATAAAACAACTAGATTAACAATTCACAGTTCACAGTAAGACATGATAGTCTACTTTGAGTATAACATGAAACATAAAAGGCATTAAAAGCTTTGGTTGTGAAATTGCAATTGAAATACATAAAACGATACACAACTGTAGTGGTTTACACTTTATTCCATTCGCCGGCATTTTTGCATTAGCATTATTATTCATATTAGACTAACTTTTCATTAGAAATATTCTATTAATATACTTCCTACTTTTTCCATTAGCAACATCAAACTCTGTAACAAGTTAATCACTCATTTGTTTGGTAATATTTATGCTTCTATGGGTAAATGTTACTATCTTCGCAAGCACATTTACCCCACCCAGAATAATTTCTCTTTATGAACATTTTGGCTTTTCTTTTTTGAAAAAAAACGCGGCTAACCAAAATAGGAAAAGAATGTGTAAACAACGCATAACTACTTATACAAAACGTTGTTTAGATGGGGAAAAATATTTTTAACGTTTTTTTTACACTTCAATAACATGTACAAACAACAAAGTTTACATATTAAACAATTGTAAAGATAAGACCAACAACATATTTATACAGAAGCACAGGAAACCCCCTACTAGTATCATAGCAAATGTCAGTTGATATCAAAACCAAAATGCAAACCAAACAAAACTCACCAAACAAGTCTCCTATATCAAAGACAAACAAGAGAGTAACAAAAACACCTTCTCCAAAGAAACATGCTAAGAAGTCATTGATAAAGTACCTAGCATCCCCTCCAAAAACAGAAACCAAGGCCAAAACTCCAAACAAGTTGGAGTCTAAATCACATAATGAGCATAAAAGTACCAAAACCAACACTCCTAGAAAGAAATTGATCCAAAATCTGATTCAGCTGGACCAAGAAGTTATAGACCTTACTCAAGACAACTCCAAAAATGTATCCCCTAAGAAAAAATCCAAGAACCAGCTAAGTCCGATAAAAGATTTCAATTATAGACCACCCTTGAACACAGTATTTGACTTACAAGAATATTTGGATGATCTTAAAGCCAGAAATATAGATGAGGATTTACATGACAATGAGTACAAGTTCTTAAAGAAACAAATTCTTCAGGCAAAGAGAGCTGTGGTTGTTACAGGTGCTGGTATATCTGTAGCCTCAGGAATTCCTGATTTCAGATCACAAGAAGGTATATTCAAACAAATAAAGGAAAAAACAAGTTCTGAGAATAGTGATGTTAGTATGAGCAGTGGTAAAGATATGTTTGACTTTAATTTCATTTATAGCTCACCAAAGGCTTTGTCCTTGTTCAATGACATGATCTTTGATCTTCACAAGAAAATTAAGAATACTCAAAACACAGCATTCCATGGATTTATAGATAACTTGGCAAAGAAGAAGAAGTTAAAAAGATGTTACACACAAAATATAGATGGCTTTGAAACTCATTTGGAAAACTTGAGCATAAAACACCCTATCAGTTTGAAGAAAAAGGAATGGCCAAATGTCATTCAACTACACGGATCCATTAATCATTTACACTGCATAAAATGTAGAAAGATATTCGATATAGAAGATAAACATTTTCAAGGACAAATAAACAAAAAGGAAGGGTCTAATAGTCTTAACTACTTTTTGGAAAATGAGGATACAGTAATGATTTCTGATCTACTCCCTGACTGTCCTGAGTGTGAGGAAGCTGAAGGGATTAGAATGATTGCGGGAAAGAGATCACAAGGTGTTGGAAAATTAAGATCAAACATCATCTTGTATAATGAAGAACACCCAGAATCAGAAGGTATTGGAAGAGTTGTGGAATCAGACATATTGACAAACTCTGATCTTTTGATTATTTGTGGAACTACACTTAAGATTCCAGGTGTGAAAAGAATAGTTAAAGAATTTTCCAAGAGTATAGAAAGTAAGAAGAAGGAAACTGGAGATGGCGGTGCAATCATTTGGTTAGGTAATGAAATCCCAAGTCAATCTATTGTCGATTACGTTGAATTCATTGACTTGGTTGTACTTGGAGATTGTCAAGAGTTTGCCAAAATGACGGAAAAGTGGTTTGAATAATAACTTCTTTTGTCTTTTTTTTTATCATTTATAAAGCTTGTTATATAGTTTCACTTACATATCATCTATTTCGATTTGATCATTAGGTTCCTTTGGTTCTTGACCTTCAGACCATTGAGTAATATCATCAATGTAACTCAAAATAACTCTGACACTATCTGGATTGCCAGCTTCTAGTGGAAGGAATTGAACCATACCAAAATCATCCACAAGATTGGAAATTCTGTTGTTCAAGTTATGATATCTAGGATTGGTGTTCTTATTCAAATCACTGTTCAAGATTAATGGGTCCGGGTTCAAGTATTTCTTCAATTTTTTCTTGGAGTATTCGTTTTTTACTAAGTCAACTTTACTTAAGATATTGATATGTGGAAGTTCTAATAAGATCATTGCGGACATGGCACTCAAACAACCAGAGAAGAATTTGGAGTCATCAATAACAAATGATGATTCTAACAAATATGAAACACACAAGTTGATATTCAATTGGTATTTCAAGTAATTCACTAGTCTTGGTATCAAGTTGTAATGGTTGTATAATTCAATTTGTCCAGGAAGATCAATAATAAAGAATTCATCGTTGTAATCACCTATTTCTTCATCCAGCCAATCCAAATTTTGAAGTAAATATTCAAAACAGTAGATCAACCCACCATTTGGACCTAAATCCATTTCATCCATACAATCTTCTAATGAAATCAAATCCTTGATATCAATGGTGAACTCATAGTCCTTAGGTTCAGCTGCTGGATCTAAGTTTATCAAATTACAACGTCTGGAGTTCTGTTGCATATGGTTGACCAATGAGTTACAGAACGTGGTTTTCCCCACACCAGCAGGTCCAAGCACTAAAACACCTACTCTTGACATTATTTTTATTTTGTTTTTTTTGGGTGTTTAAGCCTTCATATGATTCTCTTTTCCTAATGAAATAATCGTTCAAGTTTACCTAAGAGAACTTAGTGGCAGAAGGGTTAAAAAAAAAGAAACTTTAAAGCGCCATTTTCAAAATTACTATGAAAAATATACTCGTTGTCGGATATAAAAGAATGTATGTCATAAAGCTAGTAGCATAGATCTTGTGGCGGTGCTACTTCCGGTATCTCTCCTCTTTCAAACTCTTGTGCTTGGAAGGCATTCACCACAACTGGTGGCAAGTCCCCTTTGTATTCTTGTGCCGGTTTGGTTGTAGCTGGCCAGGCAGAGGTTTGACCAAATGCTGTGGATGGATTACTACCAGTTGCTTGCCCAAAGGCACTGGTAGTTGAAGGTCCAGTCGACTGAGTTGATGAGCTTTGTTGGCTGAATATGTTGGTGTTGGTTGTAGGAGCAGAGTTTTGCCCAAAGGCGGAAGTGTTTAATTGTTGTCCGAATGCTGAATTATTCCCTTGTTGTCCAAACGGAGATGCTTTAGCCTGTTGTCCAAATGCTGAGCTCTGCTGTGGTTGTCCAAAGGCTGAATTTGTTTGTTGGGTATTATTTGCCCCAAATGGATTCACAGGGACCGAGACATTGCCTGTTGAATTGTTATTTCCAAACGCACTGCTAGTGTTTGATTGTGGATTACTTCCAAATGGATTCAAAGGAGCTGAATTATTACCACCAAAGGCACTTTGGCCCATGGCAGGCGCATTTCCACCGAATGGATTGCTTTTTTGTGATTGTGTATTGCTTCCAAACGGATTGGCTTGTTGTGATTGTGTATTTCCACCAAATGGATTAGCTTGTTGTGATTGCATATTACCCCCAAATGGATTAGGCTGTTGTGATTGTTGACCAAATGCGCTATTTGTGTTATTCATTGCTCCACCAAATGGATTATTCGCTATAGGAGTGGGGTTGTTACTACCATTGTTGAACCTACTAGTTCCGTAAGCAGTGTTTCCGTTATTATTATTTGTATTATTTCCTGGCTTTTGATGGAGGAACTTACATCTTGATCCATTTCTACAATTTCCTTGTAGAAAGTATCTACAAACTGTGTTGGATCTGTCTGAATTGTTGTAATTAGTGTTATTATTGTTGAATCTATTTCCGTTAAAAAACATCTTGTCTATAATTATATGTTTGTTATTGATCTTAAAAAGATCCTTAGTTGTATTGCTATGGTTCTTGACACAACTACTTTCGATGTGTTGAAGAAAATATGTTTGAAATCGTTTTTTACTATTTCTTCTAATATTTGCACGTGATCTGTCTACCAAGAATTAAGTTGAAAATCTCCACAGAACTAAAACGCGTACCAACATCTTAAATCAATTGCCAAAACACCAAAACATTAAGTACATTTCTGGCTACTAATGACTGTATGTGTTAACTGTGGAGAGTACGTGCCGAATGGAAAAATTTTTATCAAATATAACAACAACAGCTATAAGCTTCTTGATTGTAATAAGTGTGGAAAAATTATAGATAAGTACATTGAATATGATCATCTTAACATACTCATTAACATCATTCTCCTCAAGAAGGGAGTATATACGCATTTGGTTTATAACAGCATTGACGAAATATTAAACAAGAGACTCAAATACATTGTGTTGTCTTTTGAAGTTTACATAACTTGGGTTTATCAAGAACATCTTATACATCTAATAAGATCATCATCACACATGAACATTGACCTCATCAACAAAGTGGTTGCCCCATTCAGCATAATTGACTTTGTATTCAAACAGAATGCATTTTGGCAGTACTGTTTTTTTATTCAACACTGTTTCTTAGAGCAATGGATTTTCCTCAAGCTGGTGAACTTCAAATTTGCTAAATATCTTTATCATAAGGACAAGAACTCAGTCAAAACATTTGAAAATACTTTGCTTCTTTCATACATCTCCAGATTGATCTTTCCTATATTAATGCTTATTTGGCCGTATGATAGCAGTATAATCATACCATCGTATATCATGAAATGGCTGACGAATTATTACATTATAGAAAGTGTGAATTTGATACTCCATAAAAAGGATAATATGAAAATATCATTCAATAAACTTCTGCTATACTTTGCATTTGCATTCTTTGTTAAAGTTCTACTCCAGAATGTAATAATGAACACTATTTTTATGGCTTTAAAAATAGTCATATTCCCATCTTTTGGTTGGGATTATCATGTATATGATGTCCAGCTCTTTGATGGTTTCAGATTTTTGAAAGATTTTATCAATCAATTGGCATTGTGTTAAATTAGAAGTTGTATATAGAAAACTTTAACAAAACTATTAAACTTGTTCATCAGTGTATCTTTGCAATTCGGGAGAGTTAAAATCACCATTGCCCAAATCAGAAAGTGGTACGGTTAGCAGTGGGTATGAATAATCTTGACTCTCATTTGCATGCTTGTAATTGTTAAAGCTGTTAATATCATCAACATCATTGTCAGTGACGGCATCAGTAAACTTCATGAATGCTAAATAAGAAATAGATTGTGATCTGAATCTTCTGTTACCTGGTAAGAAATCCGTGGTCAACAAATCAGTGAACTCAAAATCATCATCCAGTGATGATTCCTCCTCATTCAACAATGAGCTGCTTGAAGACTCACTGGCCACACTATTAACATTTCCATCCAGTCTTGAAGATTCTCTAGTGAATTCCATTCTTTCAAAGTCTCTAATTGAACTCAATGCAATAAACTTGATCAATGGAATGTAATTCTTTTCAAAGTCCCATAAGTAACTGAAAGTGATCAATGGAGATGGGATCAACATCATTGATAAAACCCAACCATTATTGTATCCAGCCAAAGTACCAGCCATTGTCAATTGGAATATCAACAACCCCATGATAACTCTTCTGTATATCAAAGGCCAAACTTGTCCAGTTGAGTGTGGTAGATGGTTCATGGAGTAGATGAACTGGAACTTATAAACATGATAGCCAATGACGAAGTATATCAATCCAAAAACCAAAATCTTGGTTGATAAAACACTGTAAATCAAAGTGATGATCAAAATCAAGATAGATTGGGGAAGTTGTAATCCGAAGTTAAACAATGGTGTTTCAAAGTTATGTTTCTTGTTGTTCTTGATGAATGGCAACTCAATCATGTTACCAATCAACAACAATTTGAATGGGAACATACCTATACCTTGCAATATAATCAAATCAACATAGAACAACGAAAATTCTTTAATACTTTGAGCCAATTGATAAGCTATCTTAGTAGTGTCAGTGAAGTACCCCCAGAAGTTAGAGTAAGTACCCGCTAAGGTAAACACTAAGAACAAATTAACAAAGATGTAGAAGAAGTTTTTACTAACCAATGAAATTTCTTCTTCGGAGTAGGAAATGAAACCTTGGTAGGAGGTCATGATTTCATAAGCAAACGGCATGATGAAGTTCATGAACGTGAACAAATAAGTTGGTAGTAACCCAGTTATCAAATTCTCAGCCCATTTGTTGTTGACCAAGTAATTTCCTAAGCTTGGCCAAAACTTAAGGATTGTTTTTAAATTTAATAAAGTGGCCAAGTATGAAACAGGAACAATCAAAAATAAGGAAATGATCAAGTTGACTGAGGTAACAAAAACATTCTTAAAGAATCTTTCCTTTGATGTTAAGAAAATATTTTTCCACTTGATGTCATGTGGTGCTGGTGCTAATGATGTTTGTAAGAAGTGAACTCTTGGGTCTAATAAAGTTTGTGCTGCCATTTGAGCATTGGCAACAGTATCAAATGTGATAAATGCTGAAGAAATGGTAGGAAACTCGTTATTTTCTCTTAAACTGTTGATTTGATTATCAACCAAGGAAAGCTTGACAGGATCTTGTAAATGTTTACTTCTCTTTTCGAAAAGATCATCAAGTTTCTTCCAGTCTTTACAGATAACTATCTTTTCAACTTGACCAAGTCTTAAGTTATTTTCAATTAACTTTTTTAGGTCCTTTTCATTTCTCAAATTTAATGGTATACCTGTTACTCTTATGGTTTTATCCACAATCTTATTCTGTTTTCCTAAGATTTTCTGTCTTATATTAACAATCAGTCTTGTGTGTTTCATTAGTAAAAATAAGGTTAAGAATGTGAAAACATAAGTGAAAATCAAGTACATCCACACGTAAATGATCTTCAGACTTTCCACACCATCTTGAACGAGACTTCTTTTAGCTTTTGTAATTACTTTATCGATTATTCCGTTAATCAATAAATTTTCATCATCTCCATCATCATAATTACCCGTGTGTTTGTATCTTATAGGCGATATGATCAATACACCTAATATAGAACTTACCAGCAATAACTTTATGCACATCTTAAAAAATGACAAATAAACAAATGCGTCTATCCCTGCAAACTTCAAGATATCAAGGTCATTCACCTTGAATAGATTAGGTATCCAGTTGAATATATTGGTGCTTGTGGAGTCCCACACTGGAATATGGTTTTGATTGTTGGAATTAACTTGCTTATCCAATTGGTTTTGTATGAATGGAATCCTAGAAGAGTAAAACCAAGGCATTTTTCGTAGCATGATAGAAAAAGTTGTTAATGCCGTCAACCCCAGAGCTATGGCTATGTACAACTGTGTGGTGACGACTATAGCTGAGGGTCTTCTAGGATCAGTAGGACTTTGTGGAGCATAATTCACTCCTGATCTATAAGTGTCAATTTGATCCATGTTTATAAAAACTGAAAAAAAGGGGATGTTATAAGTATCGATTGGATATATATTCAAATATGGTAAAGTTTTGGTTGTTGTTACAAAGATCATTGAACAGCAAGCTGACATTGAGCACTTCTGCTTAAAGGTTAAAAAAAACAAAACCTTGAGACCACACAGCAAAATCACTGATTGGCGCCTTTGAGAAAAAAAAATCATCAGCATTTTCCCGTGGGTAGATAACGTGAAACAGATCACTTTTTATTTCATTAGTTTCTCCAGTATTGGGCCAAGTTGTGTAAGTGATCTATCACTAGTGGTAACAACGCATTGATGCTGGAGTTGATCAAGTTCTGCATGTACAAGATAGCCTCATCTTCGTCAAGTTCAAGCTGGAACTTCTCTATAAACTTGTGGTAGTCGTTCTTCACAATGTTGATGTTCTTGTTTGGTCCTTGAGCCACGTTTTCTACTGTCTTCTTGTTTCTCAAAGCCAATGGCTCAGAGTTTAGTTCAATGTACTTGAACAAGTCAATTAGCAATCCGCTGTTTCTTCTCAATATTGTGAAACAAGCAAAGCAATATCCTCTGAACTCGTCGTACTTCAAGTTGTTATCCTTGTTCCCACCAAACCCTTCTACTATCTGTGGTGGTAACTTCATCAATGGAGGGAAAATCTTAGGATCATTTCCCAAGATATATCCAAAGTCAGCATGGAAGAATTCACCTTTTGGAGTGATCAACAAATTCTCTAGATGTCTATCACCAACACCTAGCAAGTAGGTTATTATGGAGTATGCAGCTGTTGACTTGATGAAAATCTCGGTAGAGTTTGGGTATGCGGTTTTTTGTAAAAAGTTCTTTATGTTTCCGTCTTTGCTTAAAATGTTACTAACTGTGTCACTTTCAATAAATTCAATAAAGCCTATATTCAACCCCATAGGTAGAATGTCGTATGCTTTGATGGACAAATCGACATTGTCTTGGATAAGCAACGAGTCCATGATCTTGATGATGTTAGAAATCAATTGATCTTGTTTCAAGTCGTCACCATTCTTGTATATCACGGAGTATTCTACCTTCTTATGGTCCTTCAAATGTTGTAACGTAAAGCTGAGTTTGACAGGTTGTAATGAACTTTTGAAGATTCTACAGTTTAGCTCATTCACTTTGATTATTTTATAGTCCGGTTTTATAGGCAGTCTTAAGAAATTTCCAAATCCCTTTTGAGTCTTATCTTTAATGAAAGAGTTGATTTCTGTGTTTATCAAATGTGCCAAATACTTGTTCTTGTCCATATTCTTATATGCACCTATAATGTAATTTTTCAAAGTTTTATTGATCATATCAATTTTATCTATCAATTGTTTCTGCAAATCTAATACTTTGTACTCATCATCTGTTAGTTTGTCACTATACTGTTTCAGGTATGCATGTAGCTCGTCGTGGTATAGCAACTGAACTTTTAAATACCAATATAAGTAGTTGCCCACTTCTATAAAATCGGAAACACCTTTATTAATCAAGTACATTCCCAGTGGAGACTCCATATTGACAAATTCAGGTTCAGACAAGGTTATACTCTTAGGAATAGTTATTTTATTCCCGTCTATTATAACTTCTTCCTCCAAAGTGTTCTTATTTCCATCGTTTTCATCATCACTCTCGTCAAGCTCTTCATAAATTATATCAATGTATTCATCATGAGTCAAGTTGTAACAAATACCTTCTACTATGTGTAATAAGTATAATTGGAATTTAGAACTACTCATTGACGACATGATCTTAATAGTAAAATTATTGTGAATGTATTCCAGTATCTTTGAGCTCAATGCCTTTCTCAAAAAGTCAGTATTCTCATCAGCATAGTAGATACAATCTTGGAAAATGTTGTCATTTAGTGTTGGAATCTCAAACCTCAACATGTGGAATAAAATTTCAATAGAAAAGTTCTTTTTGGTAAAATCATAGTTTGATAAGATCTCAGTAAATGGTGAATAAAACTTGTCCAAGTCTGTGTTCTTTCTAAGTAAGAAAGTTTCAGGTATGTTCAGAACATCATTCCAATCAAAGTTTGTTAGTATTGTTAAGATCCCATATCCGTCATAGTCCAAAAATTTCAAAATATAACTTCTGTATGTCCAAATGATCTTGCATTTGAATGTTTGATGATCTTGATTATCTTCTTGTAGAACCTGGTACAATGTTTGATAATTGGTAACATTCAACCAGTTCAAATCCGTGTAATCGTTCTGGTTTTCAGAAAATTGATTAAGCTCCAAGGGTACAATTGAATCTGCACTTTTATATCTAGTTTTGTCAACAAAAGACTCTAGCAATAATTTTACTATATTTGATGGTTCCAATACATTCAAGGGTCTTTTATTCAGATTTTTGAATGGCTTCTTGCTCATTATGATGTGTCTCTTCTCCTCAGATAAATTCTTAAACTCCTTGTTTTTGAGTGCATCATTCAGTTTGATATTTTTTAGATTATTTCCTAAACTTAATGATTCAACATTGTACATTTCATTTGCTTTTATGTTGTTTTTATTTTTAATGTTAGGAGTTTTGTTGTTAATATTGATTTTTGCCACAGGTTTTCTTTCACTTTTGACAGCATCTTTCTTTAATTCTATTCTATCATTCATCACTACAGGATACTTGAATTTGTTGAAACACAGCAGAATAAAATTGCATCCATTTTCTATATCATCAAAGGTCATATTATCCTCAAGGTTATTTAGCTTCAAGGACATCATTTTATTCAAATACTCTTGAGAGTACATATCTCCGGTCAAATTATTATTAACTGTATCTACAATGTTATCCATCAATTGGGTATGTGTATTATTGTCATTAAACTTGTAAAGTTCAAACCCTTGTGTAAGTGTGCTAACAAGCCCCTTAGTCAGGTTGAAAATCATGCTATACTTTTTTTTAGAATTATCTTTATATTTATTCTCTATATTTATCAACAGCTTCAAGTTCCTTGATGACAATTCACTTATCATGAATGGAAACTCTATACATTGACCTTTAAAATCTTCATTGTCCAATTCAAAGCCTTGTTTTTCACAGACAGATAGTAATGTATAATCATTGCAGTATTCTACAATTTCTGCTGTACATGATGATGTTCCCATGATCTCTTGAGAGTTGTAGAACTGTATGAAAGATATGTTGACTTTGAGATTCACATTCAGATCCTTTGACTGAATAAACTTGAACTCATTCATTGCTTGATTTATTTGTTTATAAAGGATATCTTTGGTATCTAAGCTGTGTTTTTTTATTAGGTTTTATTTTTTTTTGGTGTGTTTTTAGATAAACATACTTTTTTATCGCCAGAAATCTCTAATCAAAGGGACTGAAAAAAAATTAATATTTTTTAAAAAAGTTTAATCAAAAGAGAGTTACTTGGTAAACCACTTAGAAGTCCATCAAACAGAACAATTCTTTTGCATAAAAAAGTAAATGACATATTATTGAATAGTTATATAAAATCATGACAAGGTTCCGATGTTGTTGTTCAAGTTGAAGGTTTAAAGAAAGCCCTTTCAATAATCGATGCTTATGCTGGGTATCTTTACGCTTTCTAAACCACCTCTATTAGGTTGGAGCAGCTTTACATTCAGCTTACCTCTAGGCTTAACAACAATTGGAGCTGTACTTGCATTGGATTTACTTGGTTTGGCGGAAGAGTCATTAAGTTTTTGTTTTTTGTTTTGCGCATGTTCTTGGAAGGATACTTTTCTCTTTCCACTTTCTTCATCCTCTTCTTCATCATCTTCATCGTCATCAAAATTTTCTACATATGGCATTGGGTAGTTCGACAGGTTTGCAAACTTGAAATCAATATTGGATGGATCTTTGATGGAACTTTCTTGTACAATCTCATCAATTTTAACGGATCTTTGGTTTCTAGACTTTGTCTTTTTGATGGTGTAGATATGACGAGAGTCTTCAGTAATACTTCTAGGATCATGAATAATCTCTCTGTAGTTGACGTAGTTCATGTCATATGTGGATAAAGGAACAACACCTCCTTTTGTCAGAGCAATATCATTTTCTTCCATGTTTAAAATGTCCATATTTGGTGAGAGAGTGTAAATAACTACTTCTTCATTTCTTTCTATATTTTGACTGTCTTTTCTGTCAGTTCTATAATAATACTCATTGATCTTAACAGTATCCTCCAACTCATCTATGTCCTCTTCTTCGTATGAAAAGTTTTGATGTAAAGTTCTTTTTCTTGCATGGCTTCCGAAATACTCAGCTTTTTTAACATTTTCAAATTCTTGTAGATTCATCTTCTTACCAGAAGAAGGCAAATCCTCACCAAAAAGTATAATAGAAGAATCATCGATCCTTATACTTTTCTTATCCAAATTCAGGTTGACATTGCTGTTGTTGTTGCTATTCTTTTTCAGAATTGATTTCAAAACTACCATTATATGTTGGGTATATTATCTATTCTTTGATTTTATTTTGTTAATTTTACAATATTAATATGCTGTATCGCTGTCAAATGATTGTAGTAATCGACAATTATAATGTTGTTTGGTTAGATATACAACATCCATGGCCCTTCAACAACGTTGATTGTGTGTGTTTGTTTTTTTTTCAGCGTTGGAAAAAAAGAAAAAAAAAAACACGCTCAGCGGAGTTAACAGTCTTGTTTATACCATGTCACGTGTAACTTACCACAAACATTTTAACAAATAAACAACCTGTTTACATTTAAACTAATTAACGTTAATTTTAATGTTATAATTTGCATAAGTTTAAAGACAATATTGGAAAGTTATTAATGTAAACTAAATTAAAAGGTAAAATTTTAATTACTCAAGGTATGAACTCAGATATATACCCCTCTCTTGACCTTCACTCTTACGGTTCTTTGAAAAATAGTAATTTCTTAAAAATATGTTCAACCCACTTAGTAATCCAAACAGTGGGAGTAGCCATTCTATGATATGCAACTCATCGCTAGATGACAATAGCTCCTTTTCCATCAAGTAATCAACCTGTTTGTAAAGATTTGTTATATCATCACTGTCATTGTTTATCAAGTAATCCGACATAATTTCTCTTTGTTCATTGGTAATTTTCTGCGCTTTAATTCTATTTTCCAACTGCTCTTTAGGAATCTCTGGGTTTCTTTTCACCAATCTACTCAACTGCTTATCCTTATCGTTCATAATTGTAGAACATATCTTGTAACACAAATTCTTCAATAGATCATTTTCCAATAACAAAGGAACATCAAGAATACAAACCTTAAACCCTTTTAGATGTGAATAAACAATTTGTTTGATAATTTCCTTAATGACTCTTGGGTGAGTAAATGAATTTAACTTTTGTAGATGAACTTTATTTTCAGGAGCAAACACAAATTTGCCTAACTTAGTTCTGTCAATAGTCTTGGTTCCATTTTCCAACGAAATCTCAATGTTTTTGCCATCAACCTTATCACCAAAGTATGAAACTATGTCTTTATAAGCAGGTTTGCCATACTCAACGATGCTTTTACTGATTACATCTGCATCTATGATGTACACGTTATTTCCGTACTTTGTTTTATTCTTGTCTCTTATGTATGAAGACACAGTTGACTTACCTGTGCATATGCCACCAGTCAACCCTACAATGATCATTGTGTTAGTTCTGGGTTCTCTTCCTTACCTGTGATAAAGACTTTGGGGGTTAAACAACTTTTGTAGAAGGTTTTTTTTTTTTGTGTTGTTGCAAGCTAATCCATGTTTAACTTTACCCGAACCACCAACAAGCTTACTTTTCTCCTTTTTTGGGAAATTCTCACAGACCATCATCCAAAGCTGGATTACGGGCTTTTCTCGAAAAAAAAAGAAACCATCGTTAAGTACTTTTGTTCACCTTCGTGGTCAACTAACCATAGAAATTTCAATCAATAACCACATTATTAATTACACAATCATAAAAGAATATGAAGGGTATAGTACTGAGAGGTTTGGGTAGATCATCTTTGCTCTTGTCCAACCTTATTTATACTTCTACCGTCTATGATTCACTCCCTCCAGCTGCATTCTGTTTTTTAAGAGAAGCTTTTTATAATAAATTTATAGAGCACGACAAAGTTATATCTATCAAAACTGGTGTTGCCAGAAAATCTTTAAGTAAAGAATATGTTCCTGCTAGTATTGATTGTACTTATAACGCATATGTTGGCAGATATCTAGATCAATTGCAAGAAACTGCAGGCTTTCGACACACAGATGTGGATACAATAGTCTTCTCTTCTTCAAATACCATTAGTTATTCAAGAGACATGGAGTCTATATTAAATTCTAACTTAGAGTCTGATTTGAAAAAAGAAGAACGTAAAATGATAAGGGCACTACCGGATTTCAAAAACATTGTTTTAATTAATCCAGATTTATTTGTTTTAAACATGGTCAATAACTACTATAAGACAATATATTCGAAACTTATGAAAAATATCAAAATAGAACCAGTTAAAGTTATAGCAATAACAGAAAGATCACCATCAAGAAACTTACAAAGAGTTGATCAATATACGGTAAAGTATCATGATTCAGCAAACGATATTATTCTATATGATATTGTTAATCTGAATCCTTATCAAGACACAAACAAGGAAAATGAACTTATAAACTTTTTTAAAAAATTGAATAATGATGCAAGAAAGCTTGCTTATTTGAGAACAACTGATATTTCTACTTTTACATTTAAAAACATCATGTTCACTTTTTCTGAAGGATACATTAACGGACTGTCTACTCTATTCGAATGCGACCCATTGGTTTTGAAGGATGTCGTTACAGATGAAGGTTACTTGGATTTGTACCAGAAGTACATTCCCGAATTTCAATGGTATGTTAAAACCAATTTCCCTGATTTACTAGACAAGTTTGGTGGTGACATTGAAGCAAGTCCATTCAGCAAAAAATCATTGAAACAATTTATTACAGACGTCAGTCAAAGAAAGAGATCATCATTTGAATTGTTCACAGATAACAATTATACCAATAGATTGGCTGCATCTAAAATGGATCCCGATAAAAAAGTCAAATTCATTAAAGAAGCTGTCATTTACGAAAAAGAAAACTCAATTGTTTCCAAGATTGGTTTGAATCAATTTTTCAGAAAAGGTAAAATTGAGGACGAAAAAGCCAAGTTGTTCATGCCAAACACTCATTTGCTTTTCCAAATGTGTATGATGAAACTACAAATTAATACTTATGAAAAATCAAAAACGCGTTTGAATTTTAAAGATGATGTTGAATTTATAAAAAGTTTATTGGCTAAGAAATAATGATCTTATTCTTCATTAGCACTTGTATATATTATTTTGAATTTCTCTTTTCAAACAAACGAATTATATTGGAGGGCACGTTATCCAATTGATTAAGTGATTTATACTTTTGCTGTGAATTTATATTATACTCATTAATTATGCTGTCAATTTCTGATTGATAGTGACCACTGTTCGTTCTTCTAGACTTCACAAATTGTACAACTTTCAATTCTTTAGGCTTTGGAAACGTTTTCAAATTTCTCAAGTTTGACAGTTCTTTGTCTAAAGATAAAACATAAATGGCTATTTGTGTATTTGGATACAAATCTTTATCAGCGGATATACAAAGACGATCGCCGTCACTATAGTAACCATTTTGTTTCAAATAGTCAAGCTCAACATCTTTCAATCTACTTAATACAATTTCTGTAACATCCAAATGGTTGTTGTCATTATAATCATTCAAAATAAATCCATAGTCATTCAACAGCAAATCGTCTGAATGGTGTCCGTATTTGAACAAAATTTCGTTGTTTTCACTTTCTTGAAAGTATATCTTATAGTCTTGTTTATCCAGCTGAATAGTATTCTTAGTAGTTTCCGCACGTGCATTGACGTCGTTTTGATCATTGCTGTGATTAATGAAATCAACTAATGGCACTAATGTTAAGTTGTCTTCATTTATGGAATTAGTTCTTGATATTTCGTAGTATAAGCATCTACTATTGATGCACATGTATATGTATCTGATTCTTCTTCTAGCTTCTTGTATGTTAATTTGACTGCCGCAAAAATTAGCAATAAAAGGGAGTAAATGTTTTTCTGTTGATTTAATATTATTGTATAGTTTATTAAACTCAACTCTAAATTCAATGGGTAAATTTTCTATAATGCGTTTTGTATCAATAGCCATATCTTCCAGTTTTAATATCTGAAGAACTGGAATATTCTCTTCAAAAAAGCTTGATGATGGAAAAGTTTGGAAAAATGGTAAGTGAAAGCTGGATTTTGTTGAACAGAACCATTCCAGGTAGATGTATAAGATGATAGTATCGAACGAGTTCCATGTATCCTTTATATCTGAAAGATTGACATCTTGATTACTTTGGAAAAAATTGTACCACACACTATCTTTATCTGTAATATAATTGTCAAAATGTTTCAAGCAAGTAAGTTTGTTTATAAAGAAAAACGATGGTATGTGGATTATTTCGTTGGTTATGGGCAGTGCTTGGTTTTGTTCATAGTATAAACCTATACCTCCATAAGCATCTGATGCTACTTTGACATTTGGCGACATCTTCATCTTGTATGGATGGTCAACTGTCAACCACTTAATAAGATTCTCAATCCTTTGTTCATTTGTCAATCTGTCCTTGTTTTCTATCATGCTAGGGTTTCTTTGGTGAGATTCTCTTTGAAGCTTCAATTTGAACAAATTTTGAGAAAAAAAGTTTAAAGTTTTAAAATTCGTGATAAAAACTTCCGATGAGATTTCTTTTCACTTTTTTTTCGCATCTTACATGAACAAAATCATAGCTAAAACCAAACCACAACTATCATTTTCATGCTTCTGAATAGAAGTAAAACCATTTGTCTTAATAGACACAGCATATCATCATATTCTGTTAAACAACAAACAACTGTTTACCCTTGTAAAATTGAAAATCAAGAGCTTGTTCACTATCATATTAGCAATAAATATGCAGATTATACAAAAATATCAGATTTCCAAACATCTCTGTTGAACAAATACCTCAGCTGGTATAAAAAGTATCCAATTTTTAAGCTGAATGATCTTAAAACGACTAATATAGAAGAATATAAAAACATTATGAAAACAAAACCTAAACCATCAATAATTTCAGTTGAGTTCAATCCCATATTCACAGCAGGAAAAAAGTTTATGAAAACCATACAAAACCCAGATGAATACAGTAAACCATATAGAGAGTTTTTACCATTTTCAAAGACAATGACAGATACAAAGCTTGGCGAGAGTCAGGAGTGTAAATTACCAGAATTTCAATTCATCAATAGAGGAGGAAAGATCACATACCACGGGCCAGGCCAATTGGTGATATACTTCATCATTGATTTAAAAGATTTTTCTAATTTAGACATCCGTAAATACATTGAGATATTGGAGAAGAATTTGAAGCAATATGTACAGAGTGAGAATCTTGAGGTTGTGGATTATAGAGATGAAGTAGGTGTGTTTGTTAAGAGTAAGAGTAATGGGTGTACATACAAAATTTCTTCTATAGGTATAAACTTGCAGAAACTGGTGACTACCCATGGGATTTCTATCAACATCCAGAACAACTTGGAATATTTGAACACCTTTGAAATGTGTGGGTTGGAAAACTTACAACAAACTTCATTGATGAATGAAAATGAAACTGTAAAAGACAGCATAAGCACTATAGCTAGGAATATTGTTAAAAAGATTAATCATGATTTGGGTGACATGAACATTATTTATAAAAATATCAGCGAAGATGAAATAAACGTGTAAATAGCATATATAAAACGATTATTAAAGTGAAAAAATTTTAAGTCTCTCACTTTTGTGAATATGCCATCAATGCAGAGATCAACCCAACTACACAAATAGAAGAAATGTATGCAATTTTGTAAGTTTTATTGGTACGATCTATGTTACTATTTTCTATCAGTTTGTTGTCCATTAGTTGCTTTATACCCTTTTCATCATCTCCCAAAACATCATTTAAGCCCGAGTCTTTTGATTCCTTTGGATTTTTAACATTGGCTACCTGTAGCTTAGTCTCCAAGTCCTCAACAACACTTTTAATTTTGTTAATCTCTTGTTCGTACTTGAGTACAATATCTTCATTTTCTTTTTTAGTATTAACTAATTTCTCTTCTAATTGTGAATTCTTATCATTCAAAATCTTGAGATTCTTTTCTTGTACCAGTTCAAACTTCTTTGTTAGATTATTGTTGATACTTTCGTAATAGTTAGATTTAAGCTTTTCAAAATGTTTGGATTTGTTCTTCTCTAAAAGATCAATATCCCTGGTGAAACTCTCCATGAAATTATTAATGTTCTCAAGTTTCTTGTTTCTCTGATTGGTCATGTGGATTTGCTTCTTCAAAAATCTGTATATTCTAGACATGTTCAATTCATTTTCATCAAAGTTTTCATTCTTCTTCATGTTATCCATGTAGAAGTCTTCATCGTCTGTTTGGTCATTATCGTCATTATCTATCAAGTGACAATTTTCACTAGTCAACAACTTGTGCTTGTTAACATCATCTATAAGATCACCAAACAACGATGATAGAATCATAGTGTTGCTCAAGCTTTTGTTTTCAACAGGTAAGAAATCCACTATTGGCAAAATGTCATCCACCAAGGCCAAAATTCTTCTATGAATCCCATGTGTGGAGAAGACATTGCTGCTGTTGTATCCATTAGGTTTATTGGGTACTATATCAGTACCTAAAGTTATGATATCTCCCTTCTTTATAATATAGTCCTTCATAGGCTTAAGCTTCACGTCATTTAAAAATGATCCGTTTGAGGAGTTTAAATCCGTTAGTAGAACGTTGTTATCTTCATCTAAAGATAACTTTGCATGGGTTCTGGATAAAATTCTAGATTCAAAATAACCATTTGTTTCTGAAGGACCTTCTGCATTATGGCTTTTATCAGAGTTGTTAATGGTAGAGAGCAATCTACCTAATTTTAGATTATTCGGAGGTGGGGGTATAGTTAGTGACTTCTTTTCAAAGGTGTTGTTCAACGACACTAATTTGACGACAAAGTTTATTTTGGGCTTGATAGTAATATTATTGTATGGTTTCATATATGATTCATGATCATTGCCAACTATTGAACTAGTTATGTCTATATTCTTCATAGGCTTTTGTTCCACAAAGATGTTTTCAGTGGGTTTGTTCAGTTGAACATTGTGGACAGAGTTACTGTTGGATCTAGCTCTACTCATTATTAAAAAAATAAATCAAGTTATAGATAAAACAGTCAGCTATGTAATATGAATGTTGTTTTGGATTTACTACCAACTTTTATACTATATCAAACACCACTTTTGGAATGTAATGATTCTGGATTTATATAAAAAAACAACTAATAAAGTTAGGTCTTTTTCTGCAGGAGCGCCAAAAAAAAAAATATAAGAAGTTTACGGTGAAGGATTTTTGGAGTGAAAGCAACCCTTGCACGTGTTTAATCAATTTCATGGACGTTATATACAATCTTGCTTATGGAGTCGTGGAAGTGCATCAGCTTGGCATACATGTTTATTAAAAATGGATCGTTGATGTACCCAATCGTTGTGACGTTGTTTTTTAGTTTGAATCTGATCACCATAGAGTCTCTTTTGAGATAGATATCTATACTCAAGTGTTTATCTAAAGATAGTGATATACCATGGTTCTCTTTATTTTCAAATAAATTTAAGACTTCTTCAACTTTGACATTAATGCTGTTAAGTTTTTGCTTCAATGAATTTGTGTCAATTTCACTAGGCTGGAGGTTCTCAAGAGTTTTCAAATCATTAATTAAATTATCTATAATACTGTATATTCTTGTTAGTTGCACAATCTCTAGTTTTTGGTATTTATGATCGGCACTGTTGTATTTATACTCTTTGATTAGTTTAATGCCATCATTTTGGTACTGTTTCAAAATAAATGAATTGTAAAAAGAGGAATTCCCACTTTGCTTTTTGAAAATACCCTTAAATATCTGGTTTGAAAGTATGGGTATGTTTATGGGATCTGATTCTTCTTTCTTTTGCTTTATCTGCTCAAGGGATGCCAGAAAGTGTTGTATGCTAGATGATTTAGAAGTGTTGTTAAGCACACATGATTTCAAATACCATTCTTGAACAGTACTTTCTTGTGGGCTGTTTCTGATAATGTCTTTATATTTATTATGTATTCTGGTAGACATCTAAATTAGCTTTTCGATATAGCAGTACCAACTGATTAACTAGAACACTTGTTTTGGTTCATGTTAACCTTTTCTTATGTCAAGTTCTGTAAAACGGCTGAAAAAAATGAAAATTGCTTTTTTCAAAAATTTAAGCCTGGAAGGTTTTTTAAACTCTTCGCAATGTATTTTATCACCACTACGTTATTCATATTTAAACAACCAGACAACTATACGTTTCTATAACTAACTAGCAGCTATTAGAAATTTAAGCTTAACTAGTAATTTTTTTTTGGAAAAAATAAAGGTTATTGCTAAGTTTATACATCGCAATGAGTCATGATACTGGAAATTTTACTTCTACAACTTCACCTTTGAATGCGGATGGTGCTAAAGCTTCCACAACGACTGCAGCTATTTCTTCTGCTGAAGCTGGGGCTCCTCTTGAGAAGAGCCAGCCGGGTTCAAATCCAATCACTCCCCAATGCCAATGCGATTCCGGCTCTAGACAAAATCAACGATTTGGACATCAGAGTTATTACTCTTCCTACTATTCATTAAATTATTTTATGGGCTCTCGAGGAAACACACCTCTGCTGAATCCACCGAGTCAACCAATGCAAGTGGCCATAGCTCAAAATTTGCCTGAGATTCACACTCCTTTTGTTCCCTCTGATGGTATTTTTCCACCTAATCCATTCCTGCCGTTCCCTACTAAGGTTCCTACTGATATTTTTAACTCAAACACAAGACCAATTCCTGATGACCATTCCACATCTAATCCGTCTAGTGATTTCCTTTTTATACAAAGGAATTCAGGAACATTTTGGTTTGCCGAATGGCACCCTAGTGCCCAATGAGGATAGTTGTATTTTCCAAGTTCTGCAGTCAATCAACGATTACTTTCTCGGTTACGTTGAGTTGGCTTCCATCCCCACTATGATCAACCCTTTTATGTCATTTGTTCAAGACTACAGAAAGCTTCGTAGTGAGTGTTATGACGGTTTCCAATTTGCGTATTGTAAGCCTCAATCAGTTTATGATATAGTGAAACTAATCAACTCTTTCTATGATACTCTCTGCAACTTAGGTTTGGTACATCTAATAAGCAATGATGTTCTCCCAAGCTCTTTTAAAACTAATTGCAAACATACTTTCAATTTAGACAAGGCCATGTTGATCGATGCCATGTATGCTCCACACGAAGGCAAATGCAATTTGAAGAGACCTAATTATCCCAGTGAAAGTGTTAGTATTGCTGATCATATTGTTATTTTCTTTGATAATCACTTCTCAGTTATAGATTTTCTTGATCACACAAAGTATAATGAGAAGACATTTACTGAAAATCTTGAATATGTCTCTGCTGTAGGGATTCTTACATCCATTGTGAGATACTCTACTTGTTCTGCAAAATCTACTGCCAAAGAACAGCGTTTTATTTTTGGCAAAAATATTATCAATTCACTAAGAGATGATTACCTTACCATGTTTATTGGTAACAATATTTTTACTTTTATTAGAATTGGTTGTATTTTAGGTAAAGCTGGAATTTTTCTCAAAAAGCCGTTTTACACGGATCAATTAGTAGACAGCTCCACACAGATCACGAGAAATCATACACTATATTTAGTCAGAGACACCGTCGATTTAACAATTTCCAGCAGATGCTCTTTACCCAGATCACAATCTTGTCAGTGTGATCAAGTTTATGACATCAGACCTAAGAGACGTTATTCTGACAGCTCTTCTCCATCACAATCTGTTGCTTCTGGGAGTAGTAAGAAAAAATCTTTTCACAACAAAAAGAAAAAAAGGCATGTAGATAAGAATGTTACTAATGCCAAGAACAAACCTTAGAATCAACAAAAGGATATAACAATAATGAAATAGTATCACCAAGACTATATAATGCAATGCAACATACTACCGGAAATCCTATCTTCATGAGTGATAGTGAGACTTCCTTAACTAACTCACAAAATGTAGTGATAATCAAGTTCACTATCTTTCGCTACCATTCACTCCAAATCCAATTTTTCACCTGTTTTTTTCTAAAAGAAACTTAAAAATTCAAATATATCGTAAATAAAAGTGAAGATTATAAAAACACCAATCACAAATCTACCACAATGCTTTCTTCTACCGTCAGGAAGACCATAATATCAAGTCAGAAGAGAACCTTTATACCTTTGCTAAAGCCATTGGCCACTACCGCTCTTTCACACATTCTTTTTAACAAAGAAATCGTAGCTGCCAGCAATGTTGAAAATAGTTCTGATGAAGTCAAAGTCAAAACAAAAGCAGCTCCAGCTGAAGAGAATACAAATAAATTGTATCCTGATCACATCCCATTAAACTTTGTTGCCAAAAACATGGTATTTGTCAAATCTGCCATTGGTTCTTTTTTCAAACCAAACAACAACACTAATATCAACCAATTAGGTGAAACAATCCCTTTTTGGACCAATGCCTGGCTGGATTATTCATACAAGTTGCTTCTAAAAGATACTGAATTTGATGGAAGAGACATTATCATGAATGAGCCTGATTACAGACACATCTTGAAAGAGAATTATCTATATGTTCTAGAAGATCCAGAAAAGTTCGGCAATACTTTGGCTTATCAAATGTTGAAATATTTACAAAAGAATAAGATAACATTGGAAAGTAGAGAAAATGTTCATTACATTGACAATATAAGTTATGCCAACATTTACAATAAATACCGTCAATCTCACGACTTCCATCACTTGATCATTGGTGATTTGCCAACTTCTATTGAAGGAGAGATTATAATTAAAATGTTTGAGGGTGTTAACATGGGTTTACCTCTTGGACTAGTAGGTGGTTTACTTTCACCATTGCATTTGAAAGATACTTACATTATTAGAAAACTATACAGCCAATATTTACCTACAATTATGAACTTAAACAACAAGCTTAAATGCAATTTCCTGTTAATAGATTGGTCCAAATACATGTTAATGGATTTGAAAGATATCAGATACAAACTAGGTGGCGATGACTTGGTAGAATTTGCCGAATGGATTGGTAAAGATGTTAGACAACTGAAGAAGATGAGAAAGGAGGTCAAGAAGATGCAAGACGAGGAGTACCAAAACCAAGTCTAAAAGACTTATGTATCGTGTTTAATTAATACATTTTGACCCCTATGATTAAACTTTAACCTCTTTTCGGATATAAGGCTAATCGCCTATATGTGTTTTTTTTTTTTCAAATTTTTTTTCTTTGCTGTTCTATATGATTTCGTGGAACAATCCATCTATCTAACCCTTCAAAGTGTAAATCATCTATTTGTGGAAACAAAATAAAACACCCACACAACAACTTACACGTTCTATTAGATAATACAAAAAGAGATTATGGTGGAGTTGAAACGTGTTGAAACATTCAACACCAAACATGACTCTGCTTACGTTGACATGGTCAACCAAGATTTGTTTGTTGACAACATTATCAACAAGTACAACCATTTGATTAACAACAATGCTGTTGTCAACACAATTTTACTTAATGTAGTTATACTCACATTAACTATAATATCAAATATTAATACCACATTATTTTTGACTGTACTGGCTGTTCTTATACACATTTTAGCCTCAACAAAAACAACTATTTTTGAGGATAGAAACCCGACTTACTACTTTTTAGTGTTGTCAATAATATCATATGTTTTCTTCCACCTAGACTTTAGTTTGATTAGTATTTTGATAACAAGATTTGTAGTAAATACTTATCCAATTGATAATCAAGAATTAGTTCTAACACAAGTGGCGTATTTGTTTTACTCCAGCATAACAGATAGATCATTGAGTAACTTTAATCATTTGAAAAATAATGTGTTATTGTTCATTGGCCTGCTGGCTTATAAAGTTTTGATAGTGGAAAGAACTTCTCAAACTGAAAGCATCAAAAACATTATTGTTAATAACATTAAAAACATAAAACTTGCGTTGCTTATACTACCAATAATAACCTTGTTTTTGTTTGATCTGAAAGATTTCCAAAAGATGGATATCTACATGAAAATAGCAAGTCTTGCCATTGTTGCATTCATGTCCTACAGAATACTAAGACTTCAAATAAATTCAAATGTTTTGCCATTATCATCACTAACATCATTGATTTTATCCACTGCACTACCACATCCGGGAATTGTCTCCATCCCTATGCATATCAAGATATTGACTTTCCCTCAAATCGCAAGCTACTCTCCAATATTGAAGTTTTTGCTATTGAATGCAACTTACATGTTAATTCAATTTACCTACTCCTTCAAAACAAACTCTTTGGGTTTACTTTCTGATTCTTTACACATGTTATTGGATTGTATCTCCTTGTTATTGGGATACATAGCCGAATCAAGAAGTAAGAGAAAGCATTATTTATCTAGTATAGAATCCAAAGAGGATATAAAGAAGAATGGTGAGGAATTCAAGATTTCAGGAGACGGCTTAGTTGTCGGTGGATTCACCAATGGTGTCTTACTTTTGGCTATCGCAGTTTCAGTTTTCATGGAAGGTATCTCCAGAATTTTCAATATGATTTCAACATCAAGTTATAAAACCGGTGAATTAACATCCATGAGATTCAAACATAATATTGAGTTACTCATAGTCAGTTTTATGGGGTTGGTAGTCAACATCATTGGGTTATTCTTTTTTGAAGACCACAGCAATGAAGATGAACACAATCATGGTAAGTCTAATGATAACATGAGAGGGGTATGGTTACATTTGCTTGCGGATACAATGGGGTCTGTGTTTGTTGTTTTATCAACTGTTTTACATATCTGGTTTGACAACTTGCTATTTGATCCTTTGTTTTCAATAGCTTTAAGTTTCTTAATTTTATCAACTGCACTACCCTTAATCAAATCATGTTTTGTCAAGTTGATGTTATTCAATCAAATTGAACTGAATAAGAAACCTACCAATGAAGAACATAGTCACAACCATAGTCATGAACATGAACATAATCATGGTCATAGTCATACTCATGAACATTCGCATAGTGAAAAATCAGAATGCCATGATGATCATAAATCTGAAGACTTTAAAAAGATGTTAGAAAAGATAGAAAGAGTCCATGGTGTTAAAGGATATAGACAATTCAGATTTTGGTTCCAATCGAAGAATGATGAGGCAAATACACACGGGCACTCTCACGGTCCTTCTAATGATAGATTTATAACACAAGGATTCATTCATATTTTAGTGGATAAGAAAGAAGATTATGGAGGTAAGACATACTTGAAGAAAAAGATCAACGACATCATTGCCGAATTTGATATAGAACTATGGGTACAGATAGAAGACGTTACAGAAACATGTTGGTGTAGAGTATAGATCAAGTGAACACCTTTTGATAAATGATTATTATCATGTAATATTAAAAAAAAATTAAAGTAAATAAAAGACACTATATAATGTAAGAACTTTCCTTTCTCACTTTTATTCCCAAATCGTGATCAAATCGACTTTGCTGCTCTACTTAGAATGTCACCATTTCTTCTAGTGGTTTCAAAGACCTTATAATAAGTATCAATACACTGCTTTAAAACATCTTTTCCGTCCAGTTCCCCTGAAATAATCTTGTTGATCGACTGTTCCATTTCACTTCTGAAAAATGGCTTTGTGATCACTGGCCCAAGTCCCATTTGTTGGAATCCATGTATCAAACTTATACCTAATTTTGTAGGTATCAAAAATTTAGATGTTTTCTCTTCAGTAATATAGTTTCTTGTTTTCAAAGTTTCTATGTGTTCACCAATGGTAGCATCGGTACCAATTCCATTAATATCCATCAAAGTGATCAACCCTGCTTCTTTTAGGTAAACCGGTGGACTAGTTCTTCCGTTACCTACCCCAGTTTCCTTCAATTGTAGTTTATCTCCCACCTTCAACTTTGATATTTTTTCACTCAGTTCTTTTGAATATTGATCTTTTGACCTAGTGGAATTATTTTTGAACAATGCAGCCATCACATCTCGATAGTTAGCCTCAACTAAGACTTCTGCTTTTTGCACAAAGTTAACACCTGTTTGTGTTTCTGTCTTACCCCAGTTCATGGTTAATGTACACGATTTGAGAATGGCATCTTTGGAACAGCTAGCTAAGAACTTATGACAAACAAACCTGTAAATGTTTCTTCTTTGCGGAGTCCATGAATGAAATACATCAGGCGACACTGATAGTAGTGGATAAATAGGCAAATGCGCAAAATCATTTTTGGAACCATTTCTAGGCTTTTTGAATAGTGGTCCTTGATTCACAAGCCTTTGACAAAACGGCCGATGTTCACTAATGTTGTTTAGCTGATTGATAACATGATCAAAATCAAAACCTGGAGGATAACAGTTTGTATCAGTTCTTGGATATGAAATAAACCCGTTTTGATACAAAAATTCAGCATGTTTTAAAGTGTCCTTGGCAGAGTAACGGTACAATCTTGAACACTCTTTTTGCAAATCTACAGTGGTCAACGGTTGTGGGGAGTAGTCTACTCGAGGTCTTTCATCAACAGCGACTACTTCCACAAATTCTTTATCAACATCCAACAAGTTTTCATATATCAAAGCTGTAGCAAATCTGTCAAACAAGTTAGGCCTAGCCCATGTCACTTTTTTATTTGTCAACTCTGTTTTAATAAATATGTAGTAGAAATCTTCGGGAGTAAAAGCTTTGACTCTATCGTATCTGTCAACAACAAATCCCAAAGCAGGAAACTGACATGACCCGTAAGAAACAAGCAACTTCGGCTCCTCTTTAGCAAATGGAGCCTTTCTATAAAGATTGGTCAAGTATCTGGTGAACACAGCACCTGTTCTCAAATCAAATTCAATTCTAGTTCTTACTGCATCCACTTTTTTAGCATCTAGCTTTTTAGGATTCATGACTGCCTTTTTCAAGTGATTTTTTTCAACATTTGAAAACTCCATTCTCCATACTTTACCACTATTGAATTTGACTCTTGCACCTAAAGCCTCTCTAAGAACTGAACAATCACGTACTTTCTCAAAATGCAATCCATAATTGGCCGCCATTAAAATTTCCCAACCTATGTACTCACCTTCAGTATCACAATCAGTACAGATAATCAAATGATCTGCCTTTTCACACAACATCTGTATATTTCTTGCTAGTTGTGGGTTATTTTCTCCTTGAACATAAGTCTCAATATTTACATTTCTGAATAAGCATTTTAGATCCATCTCATCAGTACACCATTTAGCTATGTGATGCTTTTGATCTAAATCTGTAGAGCTTAAATGACCCATCACCGAAGTGACTGTACAGCTAACGTCCAATGTATTGCTGGAACTCAATGAATAGTACTTATTAAACATGTTTGTTCTCCTTAATGTGAATTTGTAATTCTTCACATATTTGTTAGATGTAGGATGTGTTTGAACATTATCACCTAAAAAATTCGCAATTGCTTTAGCAATACTGTTCTTCTCAGCAACAAACACAATATTCTTTTCCATTTTGTGATTGGATATTTGATAAAAAAAAAGAACTGGTTATAGATGTTGACACACCTTTAAGATCATCATTTAAGTTTTTGGTTTGACGCGTTTTTTTAAGAATAAGACGCGAAGATTTTGAGTAGCAAAAAAAAAATTTGCTCAATACCAGGATCGAACTGGTGACCGCCGCATGTCTTAGGTATATGCACGTGCCAGGGACACTGTGTCTATATAAGTACGAAGCTCTAAACCAACTGAGCTAATCGAGCAAATTTTACGCTGGTAAATTTTCTTAGAACATTTAAATATAAAACACAAATTTTGGCAAAATTTTGACCTAAATTTGGCATATTTTATTGATTATTAGTAATAAGAAGTGTTAAATGTTATATAACAACAAGTTTTGTAAATAGTACAGCCATTTAGGCAACTATTAATACCAGCAATGTTTGTAAAATAGATGGATGTGTGATCATAAAAGCGTTTTGAAAAATTTAAGTTTTTTTAAAAAATTGTCTAATTTACCCATTAATTGAACGTTGTGTATATTGCTATGATCCAATGATTTATGACCAGAAACGTTTGGTACAGTATCTTCACCAACTTAAATAATCATATTAGTTTTTATGTCATCACGTACTGGAATTGAAATTTTGAAATGCATGCCCGAACCTGGCTATCTAAACAATCTTCAAAAAGTTTATAACATTACAACGAAGGCAATCCTGAGCTATCTAGTTAACATAATGTAACCATAAATCTCATTAGACATTCCTTATAATATCCAAAATCAATAACTATTATCAAATATTTATAATTATAGAGAATATATAACAAAAGTCAACACCAAAATAAATAATAATCATATGACACAAAAAAAAGAAGCCGTTTCATCTCCATTATTCTATCACATCTATATTATAAACAATTACAAGACATCATCATTCACTTTAGTAGTTCTACTCACTCATATCATTGACCAAAACCCAACTTTTGTTCACAAAAAAAAAACACTACAAGTATATTCACCTCTCATCATGTTTGTCTCATCTTATTTTTTCATGCATTTCAGCCTTAGTTCATCATTGGATCTGGAGCACACATCTCGGCACAACACATTTCTAAACAGCAGAAACAACACAAGGCTTTACAACAAGAACCACAACAACTGTCGTCGTGTTGTTGAGGTGGTTGTTGGACATACACGACTTGTGGTTGTTGTTGGTAGTATCCTTGCTGTTGCGGTGGGCCTTGTTGGTAGTATCCTTGTTGTTGTGGAGGTCCTTGTTGGTAGTATGTCATTATATTGGTATATGTTTAAATCGGTAGAAGTTCTTTGGGAGTTTTACTTAGATGATCTATGTTTAATGATACACATCATCGATCTTTTTAAATATTTCAGACGAAAAAAAGAAAAAGTTGAAATTTTGGATTGATGATCCGAATGTGTGCGCAAGAGCTAAAAATAGCAGAAAAAAAACAGCCACGTCGCTGATTAAAATGTTCGATGGCTTAAGGGGGTTTAATTAATACATGAAACAATCATCAAACAGTATCATTTCAATTGCTTAATTATGATAACACTATGGCGTATATAATCATTTACTTCAAACTTATAGTTTTGGAATTAGGAGTTGGCTTCTTTTCGTGAAGTGGCAACACATTCACCTCCATGAAGTTGATAAATCTTTTCCCGTACATTTCTGGTGGAACAGCACTAATGTCATTCTTGGAATGGGATACACTCTTAAAGAAAGTCTCTACTCTCTTCAAAAAGCTGTATCCTGTCAAACAATCTATAATACCCAAGAAATAAAGCTTCTTTCCATCTTTACTGGAAATACTTCTACTTAGCAAATCTTCCGTGTATGATTCATCTTGATTGACAAAGTGGATCCCAATCAACAAAGAATAATCCATGGCATTCAATCTCTTCAACAAGGCAACGTCTCTATTCAGCTGAGCTTTTAAGTCATCTGATATGTCCAAGTTCAACTCCAATCTCATGCTATTGTCCAACCAGTTCAAATCCTTAAGGGTTAGTGGAGCTACAGTATCGGTGCTTTCATCATTGTTTTGGTTTGTAGTATCATCAATGCTATTTTCATATTGCTGATCTGCTCTGGAAAAAGATCTTTGTCTTAAAGGAATTGTACTTTCTGGAATGTTGGTTATTCTTCCTAGTAAAGACCCTTTTAAATCAAAGCTTTGATCAATGTGCATTGGGAAAACATTGTTCATGACTATGAAATAGATTCTTCTGGACTTTGGTGGATTGGTGAATTTTAAGGTGATTGGCAACTTCATTCTGTATAACCCATAGAATTGTGAAACTAGAGTGTCCGGATTCCCTTCACAATGTTCATAATACTGCTTGATATGATTCCGCAAATGCTTATGCTCAGCCCTTCTAATGGTTTTAATGATATACTTGTTATCGGGGGAATAGTAGAAAAAGGAACCTGATTTCCCCGGAGAGTTCAACTCACTTAAAACGTGTTTTGATGTCAAAGATTTCAGATACTCCTCATCATCTATGTTGAAAATCTGTCTGATTCTGTGGAAAATCCCTGGTGAGTAATCTTTAAACTTGAATGAATAGAGAAAGTGGTTTTTGTGAATAAACTTCAACTTCTCTGTAGCTAAAAAATCTTCTTCTTCAGGCGCTTGTGATGAAATTTCCGGCATTTTGTTATCAGACTTGGCCTTTTGGTAACTCTTCTTTCTTAACTTCTTCTTCATCTTGTCATTATATTTGGTAACAGAAACATTAATACCTGTAAGCATGTTGTAAGCAATGGTAAAGTTGCTATGTCCATCGATAATCGTTTCTGTGCTATCATTGTCATATGCGTCATCAAATGGCAATTGTTCTAGAGATTCATTCAATCTAGGGCCTGACGCGTCATTATTTTTTGCACCTGTATGTGTTGATAAGTTTTCATTTGAATTATTATTTTGCTTGTAGCTCAGATTGGTGTTGCTGTCATTCAGCTTGGCAATGTTTGTTAAATGACGAACTAATTCGTCGTCTCTTTGGTGGATATCAACAATGGTTTGTCTTTCCTTATTTTTATAATCTATAACTTCAACAACAGATGTCTTTGTGGCTACATTGTACTCTTTGATGGCATTGGTATCTATAGTTGGTATCATAAGTTTGGATATGCTTCCCTCGTTCAGACTTGTAACACTGTCTCTAAATTTAGATTTATGATCTTGACTGGGTGATGTTGCAGCACTTAAATTAGAACCCATGTTTATATTATTTACAGTATGATTATTACTTCCGCTAGTTAAATCTTTAACTGAAACAACAGGAATGATCTGAGAATGTCTTGATGCCAAAAATGGTGGTCTGTGATGCCTTTGTTGTGGAGATTGGGTGTTTGCGCTCATTGTTAAAATAGGCGTTGTTGGGGTTGATGGAGCAGTACTAACAGCACCATTTGTCACTTTTATATTATTTGTCTCTTCAACATTTATAAACAGAGACTCCTTGTGTAAATGTAAAAACTGTTCGGAACTCTTTCTTCTAAAATCAGAACTAGCTCTTACGGACTTTCTTCTGGTTTGTGGATGTTTCAGTTCATGACCTTCAAGGGGTTTTGTATCCACTATGTCTATTATATCGCTTCTTTCAATTATCTTTGAAAATTTTGAGCTTAATGGTGAGCTCTCGTTACTGTTACACTTATCTAAAATACCATCAAAAACATCTTCCTTTAAAAAAAATGAGGGTTGAAGTTCTTTAACTTCGTTTTCGGCTTCTATCTGGTTTTCACCAGTTTCCACTACGTGGTTGTTGTTTTCAGACATATCTTTAAATTCTGCAACCATTGGATTCATCAAATCTGTTAAAATTGCTGTGGGATATCTATAAACTGAATTGTTTAACCTTTATTATTATTTCAAAATAATTTATTTTTTAATTATACTTCTTCCAAACTTTACTTCAATGGTTTGAACTAATGATTCAAAAAGTTTTACGTATTTGGCCAAATATAAAGAGTATTAAAAAAATAAAAACTAAAGCTACAGTGATATGTGTTTTCTGGTTTTACGTTGTATTTCAACCGTTGTTTGTCGACAAGATAGTAAATTGAAAGAAAAAAATAAACAACTTATTTTTTAATCTTCTGATGGGTATTTTGTGTATGGGCGGGAAAAGCATTGAAAAATTAAAAAAAACAGTGCAAAGGTTCTAAATTGGAGAGGTTTCCGGGAAGGGCGTGTTAGATGTTAGTAAATTTTATGTCCGCCTAGTTAAATAATTTTTCTACTAACATGGCAAAAAACGAAACCAATTGACACCATAAATTATTCAAACATAAGGGGGTAAAAAGAAAAGCTTCTATATATCAGTATTTACTTGGAAAAGATCACCTTTTTTTGATATATATGAGAAGATAGTAGTATGTAGAAGTTGAATATTACGTTTTTATGGGTTATTCCCTATTTGGAAGTATTGATTAAACCCCTAAATGTGATTTTTTATATTTCTGATGTTTGATTTTTGTTAGTGTTTTCTAACCTGTTAGATCATGATCCAATTTTTGGTTTTGCTGTAAAATTTTTTTTTAAGAAACCAAAAATGGCCAAAATCGGTTTCAAAAAAAAAAAAATTGAAAAATTCAGAAAATGTTAGATGTTTGGTTTTTTTGATGGTTTTTTGTACTTCTTCATCCTTCTAACCTCACCTTCACCTTAGATTATTTTTTTTTGGTGGCAAATGTTAGAAGGTAACTAACATTTTTTTCCGGAAACCTCTCCATTAGACAGAATTTTTTTCTCGGCCAAAAAAAAAACTTTCAAGTGCCTTTACTGAAAAAAAATAAAGTCGGAGATAAGACATACACATAGTTATAAGCCCACGCAAAAAAAAACCATAATTTTTTAGCACGTGACAAAGGCGCTTAACTTTTATTAACCAAGAAAACAAAAAGGCGCTTAATTTCATGTCTCTTTTGGGCGTAAATCATCGGAACGGGAAATTGTGCGATGCTCATCACACAATCGTGGGATTATTTTTTTTTGCTTTCAAGACAAACAGCCTTTTTTTTTTATCTGGGGAAAAAAAGACACTTTGGTGAAGTTGAATGTAAACACAAACGCCAAAATATAAGCTTTGATCAGTTGTTTTATTGAGACTACTTTGACTGGAGAAACAGCAAATAACAACCAACCAAGCTTAAAAGACAACTCAAATGTCAAATATAAGTGTTCAGAAACCTAACAGTAGTTCCAGAGTCAAAGACATCTCATCTCTCTACCTGAAATCAGACGACAACTTGGATTCTGCTGGTGTTTTTAACAAAAACATCACCAATGAAAACCTTGACGCTGAAAAGATACCTGTTTGCAAAATACCTTCCTTGCCACAAATTTCAAAGACTTTAGACATGGACTTTGAACTGGAACAAGTTCCTTCAAACAATTATGTTCTTGTTGACAGAACCAACTCACACATACTCACAAAAACAGAGACTTATGAAAAGGATGTGAATTTACTTTCATTTGATGCTTACAAAAACAACATTCCAAGCTCTTCTTCTGTAACCCAACTGAGCTTTATGAACAAGAATAGTGATCACTTCGCTCAAGGAAAAAATGTAGTGGATGAAGTTTTATTTCTAAAAAAAGCAGGGCTCTCTAATATAGCTCCAAAAAGTGCACACAGCACAGTTAGTGGCAGATTAGGATCTGGTTTTATTAAGACCAATGATCAAAATAAGAGTAGACAGAAGCAATTTAGTGGAAACATGGTGTTTAAAGGCAGTGGCGGGCATGAACTAGTCAGAGTAAAAAGTGAATCACTAAGACCCAAATCTGGTATTTCAGTAAATAAGTCCAGACAAAGTTTGATAAAACCATATGGCTCAACAGGAATAGAATCTGATTTTGTAAACATTGTCAAACTACATCAGCACTCTAGAGATGCAAAAAGTAATGGCATGAGTTCTTACCTGGCATCATCACCTCCAAACAGTGCTGCTGTACACACACCAACTGATAAGTTCAAATCACTACTAGGTATGGATTATCGAAGCAAACAAACTGACAGTGCAGCTGTAAACTTGAACAAAAGATTACTTTCCTTGAATAAAAGCTACAATGGACTGCTTGGTGGGTTTAGCACCACCAAGGAAACAATACCGTTGTTGTTAAAAAGTAGAAATGCTGCTACTGGCAAGTTTGAAGACTTTTATAAAATAATTCCAAAAGTCAATAAAGTTAGAAAACCTCGGAAATCAAAAAACACAAACACTAAGCTGACAAAAGGGAACAAGTCCAAATCAGCTACAGATAAGATAGTAAAGACATACTTGGATAACAAAACTAAAAAAAACATGTTGATATTCCACAATTACGAGGGGAAGACTTTCAAGCCACCACATATCAAAATTCATAAGCATAAAAATTTAAAAAATGTGTTTAGAGACAAAAATGCAGTCATTTACTGTGATTGTTACAGTGAAATTGTAGCATTTGAAAACGAGACTGATATTTCCAATTCTGATAAAGTGAAGTTGCAAAGCATGATGCATATACTCTTCTTGGAACAACAAAGAAGAAGCTATACAACTATCAACGTTAGTGATGTGTACTCCATTGATATGGAAAAATTACAAACAAACAACAAACTTTATAAAAGCAATGGTGAGCTGATTTCAACACCAAAAAGAGATATGATCATTTCTGAGGACGAAGATGCAAATGCATCTGCCTTGAAAAATGTGCTGTTTATCAACCAAAGTCACAAAAGAAGCTCCAGCGCATCTGTAGAAAAAGATTTGTATGAAAAGTCATTGTCAAACATGTCCAACAAAGAGTTCACTATGGACATCGAGCCTATTGAGAATGTATCGATGAAGGTCAAGAAGAGTGATACAAAGCCAGTCACTCCAGTTGTAGAAGAAGAAGTAGTCATTATTGGCCATCCGACCACCGTTGAAGTCAAAGTTGAAGTAGCTCCACTCAAAAGCAAATCTCTATCACCACTGCAACCATTAGTTCCAAAGAAGTCATCTCAAAAAACCCGAACCAAGAGTGGTTGTTGGACATGCAGACTCAGAAAGAAGAAGTGCACTGAAGAAAAAGACGAATGTCTGAACTGTAAAAGAATGCGTGTTCCTTGTGACTACTCCGTGAAAAAGCCTAGCTACATGGATACTCCCACCTCCAAGAAAACAAAACTCATCGAGATTAAACAAATATCCATAGCCAACAAGCATAACAATCCAAAGAAAAGTTTCATGCCAAAAATTTAACCACAAGTAATCCTCATGATGCATCTATATATATACTCAATTGAACCAAGCTGATGAGTTTGGTCTTTGCCCTACTCCATGAAACCTCGAAGCAGTTCCCTGTCCATTAAAAGACTGTTGATTCCCCGAAGCATCACTTTGTGGATCAATAACATCGCCATAATAACCTGTCCCCAACACATGATCCTGAGATTGAGAACGTTGTTGTTGGAAGTTGTTGTATATGTACGAACTACTATTCGGTGTTCTGAAGTTCTGTTGTTGTTGTGTTTGGGAACTTCCGGAAGAAGGATTGGAAACAGTAGGACTCAAGAACTGACTCAGTCTCGACATGTTATGCATCCCCATTTGTGATGAAGAGGAGGATGGCACAGGCGCAGCGTTGGTGTTCGTGGTGCTCTCCCAGATGGATCCTGAAGCATTAGATGAGTTGGCAGGGGCCATTAGAGAAGTTGATGGTGGTTGGTTGTTCATCCAACTCATGGTCTTCCCAGGAGATTCAGGTCCTCCGTGGTGAGGAGTGTTGGAACTGTTGCTGGCAACGTTGTACATGCCATAAGCAGAGTTAGGTGTGGAGTTAAATGCTTGGGATTGGTGAACATAAGGATGTGTTCCACTTGAGTTTCCTGTTGAACCTGGTAAGTTGGAGACATTGGCCCCACTTGGAGTCATGTTGCCGTTGTTTCCAGATACTCCAGCAAATGAGGACATCGACACAGATGTTTTCAGACTGTTGGCAGCAGAATTGTTAGGTTGCGGAGAAAATGTGAAGTTGTTCATGGCGCTGATCACATTGGCGTAGCCTGCATTTTTGCTACTGGTACCATTGGAATCAGTTGCATACATTCCGTTGGAATTCAGATTGTAAGCAGAAGAACCAGAACCATAATTCATGTATCCATTTCCATAATCCATTACTGGAGCTTGGCCATTGGTAGCAAGAGGTTGACTACCAGTCATGCTGGTTTCCCAAGAAACAAACATGTTGTTCAAGTTGCTTACAGACAAACCACCGTGATTGTTTGGAGATGCAACATTGGCTTGATTGCTTGATGAGTAAGATCCTTGGTTGGACAAGTTCATTGAGGAAATTGGAGTAACTACAGCTTCATTGGCTCTGATGTTTCCACCTTCCAACTCATGACTGTTAGTTCTCTTGACTGTCGGATTAGCTTCAACAGATTCAGACTTCTTCATCTTGTAGATTGGTGCATTGATATTCGGTTGCGAGTGTGCCCTTTGGTTCATCTTTGGCTTGCCAGCATTGTCCTTGAAGGTATCCAGAGCTGGATTGGCATGCTTTTGTTCAGAACTTGGACTTGATGCAGCACTAGTGGAATTTCTCTTGTTCCAAACATGATTACTATTCAGTGGGTTGTTGCTAGAAACAGTTGGTGATCCATTTGAGTGTGATCTTTGATTGTTTTGCTTGAACAGACTTGGAGAACCAGATCCTTCTCTGGATAAAAATGAATGTGGTCTTGAGCCTCTTTGAATTCCTTTACCTTTTTGGTAATGATGATTGTTCATGGAGTCATCCTTGTTGTAGATGAAGTTGGTGAAAGTGTTTTGGCCATTGCCCATACCATTAGGAGAACCGTTGGAGTAAGCACCTTGAGATGGTGAGAAAGTGTTAATGGCTAAAGCAGCACCGTTGGCATAGACATACTTGTTGTCAACAATTTGCAATTTTTCATCATTAACACCATTTTTAGCATCCTCATTGTTGAAGACGTTCAATAGTGGAATGATTCTGTTCATAATAGACTCTAATTTAAAGTTAAACTTCGTATTTGAAATTTCCATAATTTTTCTTTCTTCATCCAATAGTTCATAGTTCAAGAATTTCTTTTGGTCAATTTCAGTCTTAAACTCATCATTGAAATCAGTCAACGTCAAATCCTTCCAATGTAGCAATTCCAAATCTTCTTGGTATAAGAAAGTTCTCTTTGGCTTGTCATAGATTTCTGACAAGTCATTCTTTGATGAGTCAAATACAGGCTTGAATTTTTGAAGTATTTCTGGAGAGTATTCACCACACAAGTTGGAGAATATGGCTAGCTGTTTCAGTAGTTCCTTGCTTTGAATACAGATGTCATAAAAGTCCTTGTCGTTGTAGATGAATTGCAATAAGACTCTAACAAAGGCCAAGTATTGATAGTGGTTTTGGAATGTTTTTGAGTTCTTGGAAGGGATGTTAGAAGCTGAAACTTCATTTAAAAAGTTTTGGAACTCCTTCAAAATGGCATTGTTCAACACAAATAGAATATACTTCAAGCAGAAATCATAATACTCTCTGTTGATCTTACCTGAGTTTTTCAAGAACAGAGCACCGCTAAAACACAAAATGATGTTTATGTAAATTGGCAGAATGTTCTTCTTGTATCTGATTGAAATCTTTTCCTTTAAGACATCAAATCTGTAGACAAAATCAGAAGTTCTTTCACTTGATGTGTCGGAATTGATATTCTTTTGCAGAATCTCATTCCAACAGTACAGGAAGTATTCTTCAATAATTTCCTTGTTTATAATCAATCTGTTTCCCTTGTCCTTATTCATGGTATCCAACTTGTTCAAGTGAATCAAAATCTTCTTGTAAGGATCACCATTTATTTCCAATAAGTTCTTGATCATTGAGTATATTTCTGACTCAGTGTTGCTTGATTCTCTTTGTTGACTTCTTAATAAACAAACTACTGCATATCCGTAACAGTCACATTTGAAGTAAACAGAACTTTTCAAAAGATGATGTCTTGAGAAGTCGATGTCGATTTTGACAGTGTTTGAGACATCACAGTCTAGTTCAAAAAATTGACCCAATGTGCTCCATTTCAAAACCTTGTTGAAGTGTTGAATTTTGTAGTTCATAGTGTCAATGATGGCAGAGTAGTAGTTCAAAGTCCCAATGTTGATACATATGTTGTAAATGGTTGATGAGATGATGAACTTGGACTCTTCAGGAGTGAACTTTTTTAAGTCATTAACAGTGATGTAATTCTTTGAAAACAACATATGTTTTTTGAATGGATGTTGAGGAGAAAATCCGTTGCTGCTAGCATGGTTGGATGTATTGTTGTCTGAGTCTGCATGGTAATTGTTGTTTGATTGATAGACATTTAAGTTTGGTGAGTTAACTTTCAAGTTGTTATTTCCGTTAATAACCAACCCTTCTTCGTTAAATCTTGCCAATAATTCATCGGATAGATGATATTCCTTGTAAAAGATTTGGTAATAAACTTCAATGTAGTCCAATAACAAGCTGTAGTAAAACTCGGTAGCCTTCTTGAAAAACTTGGTGTATTTGTTTGTAAGTTTTCTTAACTCAACAATGCAAGGCACATGTTCTCTCAATTTTTTATAATCATTATCATTCCAGATGTTGTGGTTTTTCAAAATGCTCAACTTCAAGTTGTAGAAGTTCTTCAAAATAGGCAAATGGATGTTGTTCCAGATGCTTTGGATATCTATAAATTCGTCATTAGTCTTGAGATTGACTTGAAAGTTCCATAAGTTTTTGTGAATAGTTCCAATACCAGAATGGTTGCTATTAGGGAATGATGAGTTGATATTTTCCGAATTTTTTAGACCTTCCATGTAGTCGTCGACCAATGGGATCAAAGTTTTTAAGAATGAGTGAACAGGTTCAGAAGAATCAACCTTCTTGTTACCCAATTCGATCATGATGTAGTGGTTGAATAATACTTTATTTTTTTCTTTTACAAATGTTCAATAAACTGTTTATTATTATTAATATAATCCGTATCAATAATGATGAGTTTATCTTTTTATTAATTACTATTTAATCAATCAAATAGTGTTATTAGGTATAATTATGTCAAATAATTCAAAGCTTGTTGTTTAATTTTCCTTTGATACACTTTGTTTATTAAAGCACTAAAGTCCTCCGGTATGAAAATAATATTTTTCTTTTTTGAAAAAAAGATGATGGTTGCTTTTTATAAGTGAATTAAAAGAAAATGGGTGAAGTTTTTGAAGCTATTACAAAAGATGTAATCCAGTATATATCAAAATATAGACAGAGCTTTAAAACCTTTGATTTGTTGATGGTTGTTTTTTGGTGTATTTTGCTATAGAAGTTGTATTCTGAACATTCACAAACACAAAAGGAGAATGAAAATTTTTTTTTCTTCCCACCTGAAGCGAAACGCCACCAAAAGAAGTTTTCCTAACCGAAAATTTTTTTCTCTCTGTCTCGCCCATCGCATTTGCCTGTGTGTATTTTTTTGCTTTGGCGTAGGAGTTAAGGACATTTCCTAATTGGGCAAAAAAATAAACAGACACGTGACCCACCAACATTTATAAAACTTCGGGTAGCGCATCTTGTCAAAGCATTGCCAAAATTACTCATCGAAGAAAATGCATTTTTTCCTCAAGTGTAGAAAAAATTTTATGATGTTGAAGTTTACACTCATAGATCTGTTAACTGTAACTATCTTTTAAAGAATAAATATAAATAACCATACAACATCAGCTACTCTTCCTAATATGGCTAAGAAGTCTAATAAATCAACTCCGTCTGCTTCTGCCATCCAAGACTTGAGCAACCAAGAAGAAAAAGTTAAACTACAAGCCGTAGTTCTAACTGACTCTTACCAAACAAGATTCTTACCTTTAACTTATGATAAACCAAGATGTCTTATGACTTTATGTAACAAGCCATTGTTATTCTACACACTTGAATTTTTAAAACAAGCCAAAGTTGACGAAGTTGTTTTGGTTTGTGGTATTCATTTGAAACAAATTGAAAACTACATCCACAACGAATATGATTGGTTACCATTCAAAGTAACATTAATCAATTCTGTTGAATCCAGATCAATTGGTGATTGTATGAGAGACATTGACAATAGAGGTATTATTTCAGGTGATTTCATTCTTGTTATTGGTGATTTGGTCAGCAATTTAGACTTCCAAAGAGCTTATGAATTCCATTTGGAAAAGAAAAAATCTGACAGAGATTATATCTCCACCATGTGTTTGGGTACTTGTAACGACCCATTGGATAGACTGAGAGGTAAAGAAACAGCCACTTTCATGATTGAAGATGATAATCAAAGATGTTTATACTACCATGAAAACAAAAGAGCATCCAGCCCACGTGAAAAGAACTACAGCATTGATATTGATCCAGATTTGTTTGATGATATTGCTTTAGACTTGGATGCTGATTTCACCTTGAGAAATGACTTGATTGATTGTCACGTTGATATTTGTACTGCTGCTGTTCCAGCCATTTTCCAAGAAAACTTTGATTATCAATCTTTAAGATCTGATTTCACCAAGGGTGTTTTGGCAAGTGATTTGTTGAAAAAACATATCTATGCATACATCTCCGACACTGAGTACTGTTCCAGAGTTGAATCATGGCAAACTTATGACACTGTTTCCCAAGATCTTATCAACAGAAATATCTATCCATTGACCATTGAGAACTTGAGTGATTATTCATTTGGCATGCCAAATATTTATAAGGATGAGAATAATTTATCCTTAGCTCAATCTTGTATTATTGGTAAAAACAGTGTTATTGGTAAGAATTCCAAGATAGGTAGCAATACTATTATTGAAAACAGTGTTATCGGTGAAAACTGTACAGTTGGTGATAATTGTGTGATCAAGAACTCTTACATTTGGGACAAGAACATAATCTTGAACAACACCAAGGTTTTACATACCTTAATTGCTGAAGGTTGTAAAGTTAGTGGTTCTTTAACTGATTGTATAGTCAAGAAAAATGTCAAAATTGACAAGAAGAACTTTTCTGGAGTTAGATTGTTACAAAGTGGAAGTCAACCAAAGGCTTATGATTCAGATTCAAGCACAGATGATGGATGGCAATCTGATGATTCAACATCTCCTTATGACAACGTTGATGATGACGAGGATTCATATGCCATGTCTTCAGGTGATGAGCTTGTATCTTCAGATGACGATGATACTGATATCAAGATATCGAAGCTACAAACTAACATTGCTGTTAACGAACTACAAAAGAAGATCAAGAAGAGTACTGTTCTTTTGAAAACTAATAACCAAGGTGTTTATACTTTAGATGATCCTGATATGAATTCTTTACAATATAAACTAGAAATGGCTACTATGTCTGATGATTCCATTATCTCTACAAGCAAGAGAAGAAAGAGAACCAGTCAAAAGAAAACCATTGCCAAAAAGAAAAAGAATAGAAGTCTTTCTTCTACATCTTACTACACAGATGATGGTGAGACTGAAGGCATAACTGATTTCAGTGAAGGATATTCTGAATATGACGAAGATGATGAAGATGAGGAAGAAGACTTCTTAACTGAAGGTGTAGCCACCATGGATAGAGCCTTAGAAAACAACCATGATTTGGATACTGCCTTGTTGGAATTGAATACTTTAAGAATGTCCATGAACGTCTCATACAACGATGTCAGATTGGCCATTTGCACTTCTATCTTCAAGAGAATACATAACTTTGTCAAAACAGCAACACTGCCTGCTAAGGAAGCTACCATTAAGGTGTTTACCACTTGGGGTCCTTTGTTAAAAAGAGTAACTTTTGATAGAGAAGATTATGATGATTTGTTCAATTGTATAGAGAAGTGTATTTTACAACAGCAATTTGAAGTAGCTGTAGGAAGCAACATAGCATTTGTAGCATTCAACACTTTATACAACTTGGATGTTATTGAAGAAGAACATGCGCTGTTGTGGTGGTACAAGAACTTGGATGATGAAAAGAGATCAGCAGCTATCAATGTCATGGTCAGCAAGTGGATAGAGTGGTTAGAACAAGATGACAGCAGTGAAGAAGAGGAATAGTAGATTAATAAGATAATAATAATACTATATAGAACTTACCCTGAACTTGTACATGTTTTTTGCCTAAAGGAGTAATTGTTTCATAATCCTCAAAAGCATTACTAAGGCGAACCATTTGGCTCATGCAAGTTGCTTTTTTTTTTGGCCTAAAAAAAAAAGTGCTAAGCAAGCGTGGTTGCAAAATTTTCTCCGTGTTAATCTTTCTAGAGAAACAAAAGTTCTAAAAACAGCATTTGGGTGAGTGTTTACAGAGGTTTTTTTTGTTATTCATATTATCTCCACTTGACCACCAATAAAAAGCAATCTGATAGTTCAACACTGTTGTATATTTAACATACGGACTGCACTTCTCTCTATTATATTTGTTTAGCATCTCCTTGAAACACAAAGCTTTGTACTCAAATATCCATTCAAAAAGATAACAAATAACTAAAGAATAAATTAATAAAATGCAAACTCTAAAATGTGTTGTTGTTGGTGATGGTGCTGTTGGTAAGACTTGTTTACTTATTTCATACACCACCAACCAGTTCCCTGCTGACTACATACCAACTGTCTTTGATAACTACGCCGTCACTGTTATGATTGGTGATGAACCATACACTTTGGGTTTATTCGATACTGCTGGGCAAGAAGATTACGATAGATTAAGACCTCTTTCATACCCATCCACAGATGTGTTTTTAGTCTGTTTCTCTGTCATATCCCCTCCTAGTTTTGAAAACGTCAAGGAAAAGTGGTTCCCAGAAGTCCACCACCATTGCCCAGGTGTTCCTTGTTTGATTGTTGGTACTCAAATTGATTTAAGAGATGATAAGGTTATTCTGGAAAAGCTTCAAAGACAAAGATTGAGACCTATTTCTAGAGACCAAGGTGATAGATTGGCCAGAGAACTAAGAGCTGTTAAGTACGTTGAATGTTCAGCCCTAACACAAGTTGGGTTGAAGAATGTATTTGATGAAGCCATTGTTGCTGCCTTTGAACCTCCTGTTGTTAAGAAATCCAAGAAATGTCAAATCTTATAAGTGAAAGTAATAAAAAAAAACACACACACACAAGTCAACCCAGTTTATTTCAGATGATGTATATATATTACTATATTTAATTTTAACTAAGGAAAGAATGTGATTATTAGGTTTTGATTAATGACTTGTGTTGTTGCTACTTTCCCAATTGGGCAAAAACACGTTTTTTACTCTTTCCAAGCGTAAAAATTTTCCTCACCTATTTTTTTTGCCACCTGAAAAAAAGAGTAGTATATGGAAATCAAACTTCATCGACATCTTGATACATTTATGATGTTTATAAAGATCTAAACAACTCTTCATAAACCAAATACAATATAAACAAGTTATTTTGCAATGTTTCAAAACTCATCTCAAACAAATAACTCAACTTTGTTTTTGTCAGGTACCAAACATGGTCCTACTGAAACCAGAAACTCAAATGTCTTAGCTGCGTTATCTGTTTCCAACATCATCAAATCATCTTTAGGTCCTGTTGGGTTGGACAAGATGCTTGTTGATCAAATGGGTGACTTCACCATGACCAATGATGGTGCCACCATTCTTTCCTTGTTGGATGTTGAACATCCAGCTGGTAAGATTCTGGTTGAACTAGCTCAACAACAAGACAGAGAAGTAGGTGATGGTACAACTTCTGTTGTTGTTATTGCTGCTGAATTGTTAAGAAGAGCGAATGAATTGATTGGTGTCATGGGACTTCATCCATCTGTGGTTATTAATGGGTATAGATTAGCCTTGAATGAAGCTATAAGATACATTGAAACAAGTCTTCAAATGAACGTTGATGATTTAGGCAAGGATGTTTTGATCAACATTGCCAAAACTTCAATGTCGTCCAAAATTATTGGTGCAGATGACGATTTCTTTGCCAATTTGGTTGTGGATTCTATTTTAAAAGTTAAAACTACTAATAATAAAGGGGAAATTAAATACCCAGTTAAAGCCATCAATTTGTTAAAGGCACATGGTAAATCATTATTGGAAAGTATATTGGTTGATGGATATGCTCTGAATTGTACAGTTGCATCCCAAGCCATGCCTAAGAAAATTGGATCCGTTGATGTTGCCAACAGTCAAGTTAAAATTGCTTGTTTGGATATTAATTTACAAAAAGCCAGAATGGCCATGGGTGTCAAGATTGAAATCACTGATCCTGAACAATTAGAAAAAATTAGAGAAAGAGAACAAACCATTGTTTTGGAAAGATGTCAAAAGATTATAGATTCAGGAGCTCAAGTTATCTTAACTACAAAGGGTATTGATGATTTATGTTTGAAAACATTTGTTGAAAATGGTTGTATGGCTGTTAGAAGATGTTTGAAGGAAGATTTAAAGAGAATAGCCAAGGCCACTGGTGCCACCCTAATTACATCCATGAGTAACTTGGAAGGTGATGAAGTTTTTGAAAAGGAAAGTTTGGGTATTTGTAAAGAAGTTGTTCAAGCAAGAATATCAGATGATGAATGTATTTTAGTCAAGGGTACTTCTAAGCACTCCTCTTCCAGTATAATCTTAAGAGGACCAAATGACTATTCCTTAGACGAAGTTGAAAGATCTATTCATGATTCCTTATGTGTAGTCAAAAGAACTCTTGAATCCGGTCACATTGTTTGTGGTGGTGGGTGTGTTGAAACTGGTTTGAACATATACTTGGATAACTTTGCCACATCTGTTGGATCTAGAGAACAATTAGCCATATCTGAGTTTGCCAATGCCTTGCTAGTGATTCCAAAAACTTTAGCCATCAATGCTGCCAAGGACTCCAGTGACTTGATTGCCAAGTTGAGATCATACCATGCAATCTCCCAATCTAATGTTGACAAGAAGAAATATAAGAACTACGGACTAGACCTGATCAACGGTAAGATTGTTGATGAGCTGAAAAAGGGTGTTATAGAACCATCCATGAGTAAAATTAAGTCATTGAAGTCTGCCTTGGAAGCATGCATAGCCATATTGAGAATAGACACTACTATCAATGTTGATCCAGAGCCTGAACAGGAAGACCCACATGCTCATTAGTGAAGGGTATTATATAAATCAGAGTATTTAATCTATCTGACTTATTTGAATATTTTTTTCAAAATAACCATAATAAAAATGTCAAGGATGGAGGTTTCAAAGTTTAAACGACAAAAGTGCCACACGTGACCTGTCTGAAATTACTTGAAAAAAAAAATATGTTGATATATCCCTCGTTTATTAGATTCTTTAGATGGTGTGGGTATAATTTTCTGGACTAAAAAGCGGCTAAAATGTTTAAAACTCTCAGCTACAGAGATTTGTGTTTGTTGAAGAAGAAATAAGAACACCCACAAACAAGTAATCAAACGATCGTTATATACCGATAGTAATCAAACTTTATCAGAATATTTTCATCAAAAAACAGGATCAAATAAATATCAACTTTACTTCGTAGAAAGATTAAAAAAAATACATAGACAAATCATTATCACCATCTATAATCAACAGCATCTATGACAGAAAAGTCACCCGTAAAAGTTATCGAACTTATTGAAGTTAATGGCAAACATGTCAGCAAAGAAGGTGGTAAGAGACAGTACCACCACAAGTCTAAGAACGGTTGTGATAATTGTAAACGAAGAAGAGTCAAGTGTACTGAAGAGAAGCCTAGTTGTTCCAAATGCATAAAAATGAACCACGAATGTGTTTATTCAAAACCATTGCCAAGAAGAAGAAGAACCAAGAAAGAAATTGAATTAAGTAAAAAACTTGAAGCTGGTTTGATCAAGGAAGAAGATGTTGAGAAGGAACTGTTGGATAGTCAACGGTCCAATAGCGGACATAAGAGCGCTTCTAGAACATCAGCTCTTTTGAAAGTGGAAGAAGCCGTTGAGGCGGACTTAATCAACTCAAACAATTTTAGCGACTCATCAAATGTAAATAGAAGTCATACCAGCGGAAGCAAGTTCGACAGTGTTGGGAATTCAAAGAATAACAGCAACTCTAGCACAGGCAGCAATAGAAATGCCAAGGTGAAGTACATTGTTAAGCGTGAGGATGGTTCAATAGTGACTCTGAATAATGACCCAACTGAACTTAAAGGGTTTGGCGATGGGAATAAGAACAGATCAAGTGGGATACTCAATGCTAATGCCAAAAATACTTCTTCCTTTTCTGGAAATAATAATAACCATCATTCTTTACCACAACTGATGTCCTTAACCAGCAGTGAGAAGTATGCCACTGCCGTTTCTGCAACTGGAAATGATAACACATTACATCCAAATATCAAGAATAATTCACAAACGAATTTAAATCTAAATTTTCAAATGAATGGTGGCCAAAATCACTCCAAGAATAGCATCAATGGTCTTTCATCACCACAATCAAATACAATGTCCATGACGAACAGCATTGGAACATTTTTTTCTCTAAACAATGCAAAGCTGTTATCCAATTTGACCAAAAACACCAAAGTTGAGACTAATAACACCAGCAAGAACCCTAGTGGGCTTGAACTACAAAACCAAAAATCAGACTTGACATTTCAATCACCAAATAGATCCAAAGATGACAAACAGCTTTTGAATTCTCCTTTTTCTAACATGAGCTCAAATGTTTCTTCTTTGATAGCTGGATTAAATCCAAAATCAGCAAAGATGGCACTTGCAAACTTGCCAAAGCTAGCTTCTGCATTTGGTGGTGGGAATAAAGACGACATGACTCAATCTGCCATGAGCTTCATTTCTATGTTATCCCAAGGTAATAAAGTTACCAAACCTGATTCTAATGGTAAAAGTAACGGCTTACCAAAAGACCTCCAATCCAAAATTGATGCTATTATGAAAGATTTGCCAAAAGACGCTGTGAATAACCTGGATACTCCAAACACACTTGCGGGTTTGGCTAGCATAGGTATATCAATTGGAAATAACCCAAGTGAACTAACAGGGTTGATAGATTCTCTTCAAGAAAAGGGAAAGCCTGTAGTTAAACAAAACAAACCTTTTTCAGCTGGCGATGCCAAATTGGTTAATTCTGAAGATGAGGGTAGCACCAGATCCAATTCTGGTGGAAATAAAGCCACAAAGAGTGAGAGTAGTAAATTTGAAGAGAATAAGAACATGAAACATGAATATAGCAATTTCTTCAACAATTTCTACAACAACAACAAAATGTCCATGCCTTCAACACCAAATTTCTTCCAACCTGCTGGTATTGGTGGTATCACCTATGATTTCAATGAGCTGATGAACAATCAATTGACAAATGGTGAATCTGCCGATGTTAATCAACACAAAACAGCTTTGTTAACCGATACTGAGAACATGGACACACAATCTCAAACTCATATGGATAAATTGAAATCACCAAATTCAGTCATGAACCAAGGCAGTCTTCTTTTCAACACCCCTGAGATATTAAAATCTCCTATACTCACTCCTAGCCAACACATGAATGATTCCACCACCAGCAAGGATGCCTTCAGCAGAGCACACAAAGATTTAAAAGATGAAGCTGTTGAGGTTTTAAGCACTATGGCAACTGTAGCTCAACGCGACAAGCTTACTGCCAATGACAACAAGAACTCTCCTGGGAATTTATTCTTAGTCAAGCCTCAAAATTCTACTAGTTCCCACCACATGTCTTCCACTGCAAGTCAAAACAAATTAGCTGACGACAACGGATGTATTGACATTGAGGGTATTCTGGAAATCCAAGGCAGTCAATTAGTCCCTGGTTTGAATTTGATAGATCTAAGATTATTCCAACATTACTTAAAAACCGTATCCAAGACCATCATTGAAAGTGGGATCTGTGCAGCAAGTTCCTCCATTTGGACTGAGGACATCCCTGATCTTGCCTTTGAGTTCCCATTCTTGATGCATTCAATTTTAGCCTTCTCAGCCACTCATCTATCCAGAACTGAAAGTGGGTTGGATGAAGTCGTAGCCACACATAGGTTAGATTGTTTGAAATTGTTGAAAGATGCAGTATTAGAAATAACACCAGAAAACACAGATGCATTGATAGCCAGTGCGATTATTTTGATCATGGATTCTTTAGCTAATGCCATGCCTGCCCAGAATAATGAGTTTGATGAAGAAGGTGGTGCTAGTCTTTCTACAAGTGCTTGGATCTTCCATGTCAAAGGTGCAGCTACAATTCTGACTGCTGTTTGGCCCATTCCGGAAAAATCTAGGTTTTATAATCTTATCAATGTGGATTTGACAGAGTTGAGTCAGTACTTCATCAATGGTGGTGGGTCTGATTTGAAAACAGGTGAGAAACACGTCACTGATCTGGCTTGTTTCGATGAGAGTATTCAAGATCTGTACCCTGTTGAAATTGATTCGCCATATTTGATTACATTGGCTTATTTGGAGAAGCTGAATAAAGGAATTGATAAGGATGGGTTCCTGTTGAGAATCTTTTCATTCCCAGCTTTGTTGGATAAGACGTTCTTGTTTATGTTGATGACCGGGGATATGAATGCAATGAGAATCATGAGAACTTATTATAAAATGCTGAGAAGTTATGTCATCGAGAAGAAGGGAAATATCTGGTTCTTGGAAGGATTGACACATGTACTACCCGCCAATGTTGACGAATACACGGGTGGTGGTGTTTACATGATGTTGGATTTCTTAGGAAACGGATTGCCATCGATGATGGGTAACGTCTTCGGAAACGATGGCGGCTCAGGCTTACTAAGTGCATTAAACTTTGACGCTGCATTTGATCCATCAGATGGAAACAACAACAATGATATGGATAAGTAGAGCTATATATAGAGAGAGAAGTTGACTGATTATGGTAATGATTAAAGCTGTTTTTTGAAATTGATAGTCGTTTTGTGAGGTACCGCTACCATGTGTGAGTAGAATTTTCTGGAAACGAAGAAAAGAAAAATTGTTCACTTTGATACACGCGTGATGAGATTTATAAGTTTAGACGTTATCGTAAGTGTTCAATCTATAGTAAATACAACTAAACCAGAACAAAATAAACCACGAAATATACACCAAAAATGGTTGTTAATGTAAATAATTGGCATTGGACCGATAAGAACTGCTTGCCTTGGGCTAAAGAGTACTTCCAAAAGGCTTTAACCAACTTAGAGGTAAGCGATGATAGAATAACCTTTAAAATCACTGGCTTGAAGGACATCTCTGGTGACTGTGAAGTTAACCAAAGAAAGGGTAAGCTAATGTCCTTATTTGACATGCAAATGGTCTTAGACTTTGAGGCTTCCATTGGTAGCAAAGACAACACATACAACGGAAGCATTTCTATCCCTGAAATAGCCTTTGACTCTGAAATCGACAGTTACAAATACGACATAAGTATTTTAAAAGAAAGCAGCACTAATGACTCTTATGATTTAAAGAAGTTTTTCAAGGACCAAGCCAAGGAAAAGATCAGTGCTGTGTTCTTCAAGTTTAATGATGACTTGCTAGCCGAAAACGCCAAGGACATCCAACTCGACTCCGAAAAAGTCACTTCAACTTACACCCTTCAAAACGCCAAGTTAACTTCCAACCCTACAAGCAAACAATCAACTTCTACCACCAAATCCGAACCTGTTGTTAAGACTTTAGAATCCAAGAATCATAATGTTTCCAAAAAAGTCCACACACAGAACACAACCTCAGTCAACTTCGAAACCACATTCACAGCAAACGCAGAAAACATCTTCAAGGCATACTTATCCATTCCTATGATTGAAGCTTGGTCTCGTCGTTCATTCCAACCACTTTCCATCAACCCAACAGGGGCAGATAGAGTCTTGGGTAAGGGTGATACTTTCAACTTATTCAGTGGGAATATCATGTGTGAGATCCAGGAGATTGAGGACAGTGATGAAAAGAAAGAGAATTATGGAGTGGTCATGAAATGGAGATTGAAGGATTGGGTCGAGGGACAATGGTCTAGATTAGGCTTGAAAATCATGGAAAGTAAAAAGTTTGGGGAAACAAAGATGGTTGTTGATTGGGATGGTGTTCCAATCGGCCAAGAAGAAAGAGTCAAACAACAGTTCCAAGAAGTTTATGTTAGATCTGTCAAAATTATCTTTGGATTTGGTATAGTTTTATAAAAAAAAAATAAAGAAAGTTTGTTTAATAATTTTTATAGTAGTGTACATATATCGTCAGTTCATTCCATGAACCAACATTCCAAACCAATGCTTTATCAAAAAGCATTTTTCTTGTTTTATTTTTGTTATTAGTGTATAGTCAGCTTAAACACCTAAGACGTCTTCGTTGTTGATCTTCAACCACTCTTCACATTCCTTCTTATGTTCATGTTCAATGACCCATTCGACTGCTTGTAAAACATTCTCCTTGATTAACTTAGGCTCGTACTTTGGAGTGGTGCCCTTTTGATAAACACCAGTTTCAACTAAAATAGAGAACCAGGACTCGTGGTGCAAGTTTGCAAATCTGATATCACTTTCTGGAGTATCACCAACAAAGTAAACAGTAGTTGGTGGCGGGATTTGGATGGTGGTCTTGTTGATGGATAAGGCATTCTTAGGATCATTGACGGAATCGTCAGAGTCAGAACTAGTGCAGTCATCACCATCACTTTCTTCAAGAGAGATCTTGTTGATCTTTTCTAAAGTAACATCATTCTTCTTGAATAACTCATCAATTGGAGATAGTTTGGCAGTAGGAGACAGTGGACTCTTGTCGTCTAAAGAGTAATCATCCATATCGTCGTCATCAGTTTCCAGAGCTTCATAAACACTGTTTCTCTTGGCAGCAGCTTGAGAATTGTTCTTGAAGTTAACGGTTCTGAACTTGTCCAAGGAATTATCCATAATGCTGGTATTGGCAGCTTGAGATGAACTGTGAGGCTTGGCAGCAAAGGCAGAACCAATACTTTGTGGTCTATTATTGTTGATGAAGTTACCATTGGAGATAGAAGAAATTCTCTTACCAGTGGTGAAAGAAGTATGTTTCAAAACTTCCTTTCTCCAATCTTGTAAGAAATCAACACAGAAATCAAATGTGGTTCTTTGTGGCTTACCAAATCTCTTACAAGGTAACTCTAAACCATTGGTGTGTTCCTTGTACAAGGCAGCTAAGGAAACTTGTAAGGCACCCATACCATATCTGGTCAAGTTGTAGTCAGTGGCCCAGACAAAATCTGAGTGGGCAAAGTACAAGTCAGGTTGAGTTTCTTTTAATTTCTTTTCAATAACAGAAGGGTCGTCATCATGTTTGATGTCGATGTGAGTACCCATGACACCCTTGTCAGAAAGCAACAATTCCAAAATAATTTGTTGGTCAACAACCCAGTTTCTGGAATCAGCCATGATCATCACACAGTCGATGTTAACTTTGCTGAAATCGACATCCTTCAGAGCCAATTCTTCTTCCTCATCACTAAGCTTGTAGTATGGAGTGACAGATGGGTTCCAATGGATAATATCTGAGACAGTATACACGTTTTCAAAGCCGTACTTTAAGCCGATTTGTCTACAGTTATCACCTAACCCACCAACAACAAGAACGTTTTTATACTTGTTGGTCAAGGATCTCATTGGAGTATGACCTTGTACAACTTGGAACTCGTCAATTTCAGTTTCAAGCTTTTCGCTCAAGAGTTTACTTCTCAATCTTTCATCATAACCACCACCATTGGTGACAAAAATGAATGGCACAATGACGTTGTACTTGTTGTTACCATTTAGCATGCTGATGGCCTTTTTGGCTTCAGGAATTAAGGTAGGACCTTTCAAGATGACACCATCAATATCAAAGGCAAAACAGTAGGAAGCAACTCTTTTGTGAGTGATTTCCAATGGTTTACCTTTGGATACAGGAGATTTGAGCAAGGAAAGTGAGTTGGCTCTAGATCTGACAGAGTGTTGCACAGAAGATGATCTAGTGCTGTTGTCGTTTGTGGCTGAAGCAGTCATTGGGTCCAAGATGTCGGAGATGGCAATGTTGGAAATAGATTGTCTTTCCAATCTGGATCTTCTTCTAGGTTTCAAGCTGTCGATATTATCGTTATCCAAGAAAGACTTGTGTCTAGAGATGTTGTTGTCTGTGGCTGAGTTGTCAGCAAGAACGTAGTCATCGTGATCAGAAGAGTTTGACATGATAGTAATTTTTTTATTAATGTTTGTTATACGTAAAGGAGTGTAAGGCTTTTTCTTGGGGATTAACTAAAGTGTGTTATAGATAATAATATTTAGAACTAAATATTGCTTGGTCTATTATTTGACATTTCATTAACAGAAGATAATTTAGGATAATATTTCAAATGGGAAATAAGAGCTGTTCTTATATACAAGAGTGTAGAAAAGTTGACGTTAATGATCAGAGTGACGTATGAGCCCAACATTCCTGATTATGTCACACGACGTAATTGGGGATTTGATTAATAATTTTTGTGTGCGCGCGGCTATTTTGGGTTTAGGAAAAAAAAAATTTGCAAAACAAAAACGGAAAAAAAAAAACAGCCACTGGCGATTATTTTCCTAAACGGGTAATATTGTCTGGGGTTTGTGTGTTATCTTATGACGTATTTATTTTATTCTTTACGTATAAAACAGCATGTACTTGATGTCAGTGAGATCGATCTTCGTGTTTGTTGAATCCAACAGAATACTCACAATCTTGCCAAACTTGCTGCTAGCACCACCACTCTTCTTGGTCTTTAAGTTAACTGCCCTCTTATACTTCAGACAGGTGCTTCTTAACAACATGTTCTCTCTGTTGCCGTAGTAATTCATAACAAACTTGGTAAAGTCGTAGTTCTTGATGATCCTGTAATCTTCAATCAGCTCTTCAAAATCATCTGTTTTTTCCACGTTGAAAATCCCTCCTAAAACCCGGTCCACTACGTCATACCGCAGAACTGGCCAACCCAAAATCATATACTCAATAAGCTTTTTCGTCACCCTGTAGTTTGTGTTTTCTATCAACAAAACAGGGATTCTATCCTTATCTATTGAAATATCAACTGTCGAATCATCCTGGATCCTCATTTTGTCCTCAAAAATGTCCTCCCCACGGGACATTACCGTTCCTCCATGCTCAACAATCTTTTTCGTGTAAACCCTCTCCAATTCTGTGTCAAAGTCACTAAACTGGAACAAAAATGGACTTAAGGAATTAGAGTTTGGGTTTTGGAGATTTGCCTCAACATTAGGCTTTGTTCGGGTAGTGCTTGCATATGCTTCATACTTCAACAAATGGTCTTCAACTTTACAAAAATCATCAATGTCCAAATAAATCTCATCAATGCCAACAAAGATATGTTTGTTGTCAAGACCTACCAGCTCATATTGATGATTATCCAAATGATCTGTTCTAATCAAGGTATCGGAGTTGTTCATTAATCTCTCTTTTTGAACAATGCTGTATGATCGTCTGTCGTAATGAACCTCAGTTCCGGCTTTAAGGTCATAGTAATAAATATCGCTGTTTTTACACATCCAATCCATTTCAAATTTGGTATTAAACACTCTACACTCTTGTGATAGAGTATTCGATAAAGTGCATGGATAAAAACACATGGAATTTTCATGGAAGGCTAGGTACATCTTTTCACTCTTTGGCTTGACTTCAACTTGTTCAAACAGGACTTCATCATCTAAAACAATTCTGCTAGGTTGGACTGATTGGAGTATTTGAGATAACCCTATAGAAGAGATGATTTCCCCTTGAGATTCGTTGTCACTTCGTGGCTTGTCGATATCATCTTGCTCCATGATATTACTCATCACAGGCGACATAATTATCTCTTGTTCATCTTTTTCAGTCTGGTTGCTTAAATTATTGTATGGGTACAGTTGTTGTGTTTCTTGGGTTTTCAAATCAGATGAGTTATCTTTATGACTGCTGATGATATTTTCTGAAATCACCAATCCAGATGCAATTTTACTATCATCATCGTCTTCATCTTCCTCAATCTTTGTCTTCTTCTTTGGAGAATAATAATCCAACGTTCTCTGAATCTTTCTTTCCTCCTCATTCTCAAAACTCACACTCATACTTCTCTTTCCAACATTCTTTTCAGGACTATTCATCAACAAACTCTGTTTCACAAAAACCTGACTCTTCGTACTTTTTCTTTTCCTCTTCTGAGACCCAGTCCCACCCACCACAACCTTCCTCGATCTCACTGGCGACATACTTCTTCTTCTCTGCACCGCCACCACTCTCTCCTCCTCTTCCTCCTCATCTTCCTCTAGTAATATACTCTGTGTAGCAAACCTCTCTTCGGGTTTTAGCACCGGCTTCTTCAATATCCCCATTATCCCCTGCTTCTTCTTTGGGGTGTGAACAGATGGGAACACCTCCTCGCCTATTTCTAGATCACTCTCCTCCATAAGATCAGCTATGTCCCGGTCGTACAGCTTCATTCTGTATGCATCCATCATGTCATTCGCTTGCACGTTCACGTTTGAAAAAGATGTGGTTGGAGAAACATCCTCGTCAGAATCAGAAAATGGATCCTTGAACCTATCTTTGATGTTCTGTATTCCTCCAAAATCCATTGTTTAATGTTGTTTGGGGAGTGTTGACATATCCATAGACAATTTTGGAAAAAAAAAATAACAAAAATATGTTTGGATAAGTCCACTACGCGTGGGTGAAAAAAAAACTAACATCACGAAAACGCCAAAAATATTGAAAATTTGTAATAAAAATAATATTCTTTCTACATACTAATACCAGCCATCTCCTTTCCCATCATCTTTTTCATCTCCTTCAACTGCTTCTCGTAACTCTGGATCAACTTCTGTTGCTCCTCTAACTTCTTGTTCATCAGCGCTTCGCTGTCCATCGACTTGTTAATCGTGTCTGCATGACCGCTGTACATTGATCCTCTAGAATTGCTTATTTCACGCTTCAAGCCGTAATTGCCATCAGTGGTGCTCTTGCCAGCATTCATCTCCTCTTGCTCAATCAACTTCATACTTCTGTAGTTCTCATACAAATAGTTGTGTGTGTAATCCTTCAAATCTTGTAAATGAGATCCAAGTATGATGTTCTTCAAAAAGATAAAATCAGAAGATCTGAAATCTTCAACTACAATATCTCCCCATAAGTATCTTCTTATGTGACATGTCATGTCGTTCAATTCATCAGCGTTCTCATACCCTATATCCTTTCTGTATACTTCTTCATTGCTGCATACTAAAGAAAATGGCACAATCTCAGCTATCTTTGTATCTTCGTTATAAACCAAATCATTTAAGCCAGGAGACTCCTTGCTAAACCCTTTGGCTTTGCCATTGCCATCTCTTGCAGCTGCAACTGAAGCAGCAGCCAAATCAGAATTGGCCTTGTCAGCTAGGGAATAGCAATTGTCAAGGCTCATGACATCAGTCAACTTATCATCGCCAAAGTCGTATATCTTAATTCCATTATCGTGAATGTCCTTCTGTATCAACTTCTTATTCAACATCAACTCTTCGGGATTCAACAAATCTGCCTTTGAAATCACAGGCAACAAATTAACTTTGGTGCAAATGGTTTTCATCAACATAACATCAAACTCTCTTAGTCCTCTACTCGTAGCTCTAACAAAGTACAAACACAAATGTGGTCTTGTATCAACCGACTTTGCCTGTCTCTTAATTCTGTTTTCCTCATTGAAAACCAACTCAAATTGTGTATCCAAATATGCATTGATTTGGTCTGGAATGGATGAATTGTCAATATTGTCACCTAATCCTGGAACTAACAACAAATCTAGATTAATAGGCGTGGCGTTGTTTTCTCTTAATTGGATTTGTTTTGAAAATACATCAAACCCAGGCTCCAAATGAGCTTGTTCAGGGTCAAGAACATAGTCGTCCTCTTCAAAGACATTTCTCCCACATAAATTGTTCACAAAGGTATACTTCCCTGATCCAGATTCGCCTAGGATTAAAAGGCAAAATTGAATACCCTTTTGGTGGATTTTACGTCTTCTGATTTCTTCAGTAGTTGGGATGGTGGTGTGTTGTTGAGTAGGTTTTGTTGCTGTTTTCGTGCTAACCATTGTAGTAGTAGTGTTTAGATTGGTTATTGGGGGTAAGAAAAGGAAGCGTAATATGCATAAGATATATACCACACAGTTGATACTCCAAATAACCAGCCGAAGTGTGTGCTAACAACACCTTTTTCTGGTTAGAATATTCATGACACAAAAATGATTATTTTCTTCACTTTTTTTGTGTAACTTACCAAAAAAAAACCAAAACTTTAAGCCTTTGGCATGGAGTTGATCTTGGCATCCAGTTCGTATGTAGGCACGATGTTCTTTCTCAAATGATCCAGGTACTCTTCGGAAACATCATCCTTGATTTGTTCGGCATAATAGTTCGAAGTGTGTACCGGACCGCTGAAAAACTCTAGGACATTGGTGGAAATATCCTTGAGCACTTTTTCATATACATCATCTGAACTATCTTCTTGTTTTTGTTTCTTGGCTTCAGGTTCTGGATCCTCACCTAATTGTTCGTATTTCACATCAGATGAATGAAGTAAGTCTATAATGTTTTCTTTAATAAGTTCTAATAAAACTTCACCTTTATTAGTCTTATTGTTTAAGAAATTCTTTTCTAAAACAAATAATGTCTTTGATATGTATTCAATCTTCTCTATAGTTAAGACATTTTCAAACTTTCTTGTGAAAAACCCAGCAGAAAACTTGAAAAACTTTTCGTTATCCTTTTCAAATTTATTACTCTTGTTGAAATTAAATGCCGTGAAAATTAGTGAGAATTGTAAGAAATCTATACCATCACATATTAGTGCTATAGGCTGTGTTGATGCATTTGTCATGAAACTTTTACAATCTTTGAGTATGATTCCAAATTGTTTTCTAAACTTTACATCATCAGTCATGATCTTATCCTCGTGATCGACATTATACTTTGTATAGAACCCAAACAACTTATCCAAATAAACTCTAGGGTTATTAATATTAAAATCAAACTTCATTTTTGCCAAAAACACCATCTCCTCATTCAGCAAATGTTCTCTTATGTACCACTTCTTTTTATCCAACACAGTAGCACTAGTAACTGTAGGATTTGTTCTTTTCAAAACTGTTTCCACGTAAGCATATGTTTTTCTATGATTCTCGGTGATTTTACAAGCAGTTATGATCACGGTTAACAACAACAATCCCACTTTTTCCGTATCCAGCTTAAGAAGTTTCTCGCTGCCTTCCAACATCCAGTATCTATAGAATAAAGTAGACATTGTTAAGAAACATTGATCTTGAGTCTTTAAGTCCTTCGCACACTTGTATAATATCTCGATGCAGTATTTGATCATGCTTCTGCCTTTTTTCTTCTCATCGCTGGCATCACTCAAGTTATTTAATAATTCGTTAATGTCAAATAACCAGGCATTTTCAGGTAGCTTTATGACACTAGGCCATAGGATGCTTTGATTGAACTTGGCATTTGGTTGGTGTTCGTTGAATATGATTTTCTTTTCCATGATCACACTTTTTGTTCTGGCTTTAGAGGTTGGTTCTGAAGTTGTATGAGTTGGTTGGTTTGTTTGTTCCTTAGATTCATTCTCGTTATTCATTATTAGTTATATTGGTTCTAGGTTTTTTCAAAAGGTTCTTTCTTAGGTACAAACCTTTTTTCTAATGGAATAATTTTGTTTTTTTTTAACTTGTTGAGTATTTTTCCACTTAACAGTTGGGAAAATCATCATTCACGCACCATAAGTCACGTGCATATATCATAATCATTCTAATGCAAAATTATTAATCAATTTGAAAACCCATTTTCCAATATATATAAAACTTTACTCAAGTATATTCTCTAAGGTATCCTTATCAAACATGGCTGCACCGTTTTTAAGCAGGTTGGCCAAAAGAGTCAGAGAATGTTTGCTGTTGAAATCATTGGACTCTCTCAATGAGTTTATGTCATCACTATAATTCTTGAAAACTTCTGTTAAAAACTTATTCTTCATCGCATTGTCTATCACTGGTTTATTGTTCTTCAACTTGTCAGCCTTTTTGGTTATATCATTTTCAACCTGTTTCAGTTCAGGAACAGTGTTTATTTGGTTCAGATTCAAGAATTCAGAAATTGGCATAGAATCAAGCAACAGCTGGTTTTGTAGTATGCTCTTCTTGATTTCGCTATCTGATATTTGTATGTCGTCTCTAATCAAAGTACTCTTCTTTGGTTTTTGCTCACTGCTTAATAGGTGTGGAGCAGCAGCTTCTATTTCGTTATTTTTTTCAACCTCAATGGCCATTTCTTCTTCATCGTTGTCAGATGAATCACTGGAACTAGAGCTAGAACTAGAACTTGAGCTTTCACTTGATGAAACGGCTGTTCTTCTCTTCTTCTTGTTGGTTCTCTTCTTTTGCAGCAGAGACTTGCTGTTATTCTTGTTTTGTACGTTAGATCCAGCCATTGTAATTATATGTTGTATGGTTGTTTTCCAGAGAATTCTTCTCCTAATAAACTTTAGATATGTTAAGAGAACGAATATTTTAAAAACATATCTAAAGCTATTTTTTCTTGATGCCAGTTTCTTAGTCGGATTTAAGGGTTTACCCAATTAGGAAACTCTCTTTTAAAAAAAAAGAAATTTTTAATCAATTTGAAAAACTAAATTACAATTCACAGCTTCTTGTTTAAACAACGTGGTTGTCCATGTCAGACAAGCAGTAGTCTAGTATATAAGTATCTTCTAGCAAGTTATCAAGTCTGTTGTAATGTCTAGTCAAATATGGAACTATAGTGTTGATAACCTTGACCAATCCCTTAATTTCTATCAAATGAGTGATGTTGTAGTTCAATAAAATACATCTAATAACTTTACCGGCAATGTGGAAAGTCTTGGCATTTGTGTTCCAATCTCTACATCTCTTAACTAAAATTAGTAGTTGTTCATCATCCAAGTTGGAGATAGCTTTATCAAGCTGTTCATTGAAAATGAAGTCATTGACATCGTTATTTTCATTGACAACTACACATTGATTCAATACATTATACATTCTCATTGGATGATCTAACTTCAAAGCCAAATAAAATGCATTCAACCAATCGCCGTTTCTTAAGTAATTGTTCAAAGATTGTTCTTCTTCAACTTCCTTCTTCTTTTCTAGCATTTGTTTTTCTTGTTCTTCTTCGGAATTATCCTTCCAAATTTGGAAAACACCATCGGCATCAGCACTGACAATATATTCTCCATCATCTCTTGGCAACATGGCCCAGATTCTATTATTGTGAGCATCCAAAGTCTTCAAACATTCATACTCATTATTGACCAAAGTCCATACTTTTAATAATCCTTCAGCACCACAAGAAACAACTTGTTTGGATCCATTTATAAAGAATGCTCTTTGAACAGCATTAGAATGTCCTTGCAATGTACCTACTTGTTTGAATTGATCATTTTCCTTAAAAGACCAAACTTTACATGTCTTATCACCTGAAGAAGTAACTAGCAACTTATCATACTGACAGAACTTGACATCCCATAACCCTCTCTTGTGTCCTTGCAAAGTAGTTATTTGTTCCAAATCTTGAACATTCCATATCTTACAAGTCTTATCATAAGAGGCTGTAGCCAAAAACGCATCGTTAGGAGAGACATCTATACTATTTATATCTTTATCATGAGCCTTTCTGGTAAAATCAGAATTACTTACAATAGTCAACCCTTCTGGATTGGATTGTTGTGGCACGGACCATTTCTTTATAGTCATATCACTTGATGCTGTGATGACCCACTTTGGTGGAGCAAAAAACTTTGAATCAGGTCCTTCTTCCTTTCTTCTTTGTTGTTGGATTTGTTGGGGAATGTTTGGTAATGCCACAGCAGTGATGCTTCCAATGTGTCCTACAAATTTACAATATGGTTTGAAGGAATCAGTTTTGTAATGATATTGCCATAATATGGCGGAATTGTCCTTGGAGGCAGTTACTATCCAGTATCCGTCCTCAGTGGCATCCAAGGAGTTCAATAAGTCAGTGTGGGATTCATACATCTCACATTCATATTTGTTGTCATCTATAGGCACAACTCTTAAAGTGTTGGAGTTGGTTGCTAGAGCAAGTTTGTTTAAACCAGGACCAACAAATCTCATGTCGGCAATAGTACCATGGTTACCTGCAATGTTGTATGTGATTGGAATTGTGTCATTGGATTTGTCAAATATGTTCTTGATGTCAATTTTGGAAATGGTTTGGTCTGAATAAACTAAATGGAATCCGATAACATCATTGAAAGTCATATCAGAGAATTGGGGGATTACACCAACAACAAACAAATCTTCCAATGGCTTGGCAGTTTTGAACAAAGGCTTACCATTTTCTTCTATATTGTAAACATGGTAAACACCATCACCACCAGCGGAGTACAAATAATTGTTGTTGATTAATCCACATGCTTCTATTTGTAATCCTGTTGGTATAGTTTTTTCAACCTTCATAACCTTTTTATTTCTAGATTGACTTGATTTCATGGAGTATACATTCAGAATATCATCTCTACCACCTGAAATAACCATGAAGTCTTCTTCTGAAGTTCTTGATATGTCTATACCTCTAATAGCTGATTGATGTTCTTGCAATGAGTATAATTGTTTTCTTTTGACTAAATCCCATACTTTGATGGTACCATTGGTATCACCACTTAACAAATACCAATCATTCAAATTTTCTAATTCTCCAAATATCTTCATGGATGAGATTATACCACCATGCCCTTTAAAAGTATGTGTTATGTATCCGTTATCTATGTCGTAAACACTTATGGACCCATCAGTGCATCCAATGGCTAACAAGTTTGAAGATTTCAAATCACTAACCAAACAATAAGATGGAGAAGCTAATTTGAATGTCTTTTTGATTTCAAAGTCTGGCTTGGACAAATCTCTGATGGTTACTAATTGTGCTTGGTTGACATAAGTTAGATATCTACCATTGGCAGTGATATCTACGACTGTTATTTCTTGTTCGTCATCATTCTCAATTTTATGCAAAACTTCTAAAGTGATGCTTTCTTTATTCTTGTGATCCTTGGTGGATACTATTTTCATGATATTGATTTCATCGAACACAGCTGAAACTAGCAATTGCTTTTCGATGGAGTTCGATATTTTGGCTGTGGATTGGGTGTTGGAGTAGAATGGCAAAAGAGAATCAATGTTCTCATAAGTATCTTTGATTTTACCAGCCTTACTGTTATCCATTTTTATTTATATGTACAAGGTTGTCTGGTTTGGAGTAAATCATTTCCAAATATTTGAATATATTTTCAAAAAAAAATGGTATAAAAAGTTTATAACACGGATGGGTGAAAGAAATGCTCACCCAAATAGGGAAATACGCCTTAACGCTTAGGGGGGAAAAAAAAGAAATGTGTTTTTAAACAATTTGAAAATGTAAAATGACTAAACATCTATCACTACTACTTTACAGTACATTCAAAAAGCTTGATTACAACAGTTTTTTGTATATATATATATATTTGACACTAAGAACATCTTTTTTTTATATATATATCTAACCGTCTAATACTTTGACGAAGAACCAGGCAGAACCAGCAGCTATAGAACCAACTAAGATCATTTGGAAACCTTCCTTTATCTTCTTTTCCAAAGTCGCAGCTTCGGACATGGTCAATATGGTTTTTACATAACCAAAGATGAACAAGGTTATTAGCATGATAATAACAGAGTATATCAAACCAGTTCCGACATGTTTTGCGAAGAAGTATGGGAGTAATGGGATCATACCACCAGAAAGGTAACCAGCACCAATTGTTAAAGCAGAAATGTAAGCTCTATTTTCATCAGGTTCTTCTAACCCTTTACCGTATTTAATAACAAAATCAACCATTTTTTCTGGTTCTTGGCTCAAATCTCTCATGAATTGGAGAATGGTTTCTTCTTTAAAGTTCGGGTTTATATCTGCTAAAATGTCTTCAATTTCATGTAAAATATCTTCATTGACTGATGATCCTTCATTTGTGTTGTTACTTGTATCATAAAACTTTTGTTTTTCTATTTTGACTTCACTTTTATAATAATCTTCTTCAGACTTGGCACCTAAGTAACCACCCAACCCCATAGAAATGGTACCAGAAATTAATTCTGCAAATCCACCAAGTAAGACTAATTTGGAATCACCTAAAGAAGACAAACCAGCAGTTAAGGCGAATGGAACAGTTAAACCATCACTTAAACCAATGATTAAGTCACTCATGACTCTAGGGTCAACTTTGTCGACTAGTTTATCCATCACGGACTTGTTATTAGGAATGACTTTCAATGATTCTTCATCGACATTGATATATTTGTTATTGCTCGCATGGTTGTGTTCGCCATTTGTTAAGGTGTTTCCAGACGATTGTAGGTTGGTGCTTGCAGGTAGTTTTATGGATTCGTATTTGCTGTTGTCATTTTTTGAAATCAACGGGTTATCTTCAGACATTGTTATGATTTTATTAGATTATAAAGTAGAGAAAAATGTTTAATATTGTGTTATGATTGGAATTGATTGATAATAACTGAGGTGATAAAATGATGTTATGTTATTAGATAATAGTGTTAATATCTTTCTTTGTATTAATGTATCTTTCTGAATCTGGGGTTTGATGATAAAGGAGGGTTTGATGATAAAGGAGGGTTTTTTTTCTGTATATAGAATACATAAAGATATTACTTTATAAAAATATATAGAAGTATGAATCATGTAAATAATTGGAAAGGATTGTCATATTTTTGCGGTTTCAAAGGGGTGTAATTTTTTTTTTTTTTTTACACGTTTTTTTTTTATTATTATTCGGAGATAAGATATATTTTTATGTGTATTTCCATTTTAGGCAAAAACTAAAAAGTACAAACTAGTTGTTGGGGTAAATAGTTGTATTTAAGTCACGTGTGTTCTCATTAATTATACTTTGCATCTTTGTAAAATTGAATAATGATAATTGCTCTGCTAGAGGAAAAAGGCTCATGTGAGTAATATTGTTCTTTATATAAGATGTATTATGAATCAACTCCTTTTGTACTTTAAATGTAGGAGAAGGATGAAGTCTCAAGCCGTAAACGTAGTAACGATGACTTATAAGATGAGTACTTCTTTGAATTCCAAGTGTGAAAATTTTGCTTATGTTCTGAATGGGAAATTTCGTATTACTTCTTATAATAATTGTGTAGCGTAGGCTTGGCTGTGTAGCACATAATTTAACACTCTTTCTCTCTGAAATAAAAAAACACACACACATTTTGAAACTCTTTAAAACTATCTACAACAACCCAAACACATAATTATAGCTGTTAATTAACCAAATGACTGATTCTTCTATTGAACAGTTTGAAAAGCTTATCAAGAGCTCTTCTCTTTCAGATAATGATATCCCTCATCTTACAGACATAGCCAATGATCTAAGAATAATCAAATCAGATGACATAACAAAAATCATCATTGATAGACTTACTATGCTAAAAACAGACAACTTAATCATTACTATATTCAAGCTTATAGATTCCATCTTGTGTAATGTTACTACTCCTTATAATGAAAAGTTTAGCGAACCATTATCTTCTCTATTCAAAAAAAAGTACTTAGTTCTGAACAATGCCAATAGACAGATTTTAATAACCATCTTTGAATCTTGGGTTGAAAAATCTAATCAAAAAGTTACCAAGAGTAATGATACAGATGACATGTTTGAAGAAGCTTCAGAAAACAGCGAGTTTTTAAGTAAATCTACACTTAAAAACATAGAAACTTTTTTGATAAAGGCATCTTTGTTACATGAAAAGAGATTTTTGGAAAAGAAAGAAAAGGAAGGTTTTATATCAAATGGAATGAAACCAGGAAATACTTCAACACCTAGTGTTAAAGATTTACTTCAGATTACAGAAAGAATAATACGTTTCATGAATGAAACGTTAAACAAACAGTTTAATGACGAATTACAACAAAGACTTTACTTTATACAAAAAGTACATGATCTCTTAATGACCAAGAAGTTTGAAAATGAAAGTGAGATTATAGAAATATTCAATAAAATGAAAGAATTGCCGGAGTATTCACAAGCATTGAGTCAATCTAAAGAAACGGATGAACGTGTGAGTAACTTTATAGAAAAGAGTAAAGCTGCCAAGATCAATGAAATAAAGGGATTACTAGATGATTTTAAATCTTTGAATCAGGAAGATAAACAAGAAACAAAAGATTCTTTCTTGACTGATAAATGGACAGCTGAGAAGTATCAAGCTGCTGTTAAACAATACCTTCAAAAGAATATTGAAAACCAATTTAGCAATGCCCAATCAGAAGAACAAACATTTGAAAAGAGTAGTAAGAAATTACCTGACTTAACTTTATTAACCAACATTTCAAAGGATGTTCAAGCTACAAAGCTTAAATTATCAGAATTTATGAAAATCGACATCAAAAATGAAAACTTGGGTAATTGGTCTAAATACATTCAACTAATGTACAGACACATACCTGAAAAGTGTTTTATTTGTGGTAAAAGATTCCCATTAACTAAACAACAATCATCTTCAACCAATACTATGAATGCCAACAAACGTACATTCATGTTATTAAATGCGTCTAATAATGATGATGATAATGCAATGGTGCAGAATGACGATTCAAAAAAAATGATCGAACAACACATGGATTGGCATTATGAAACTATAAATAAATCACAAATCATGACAAAAACAGGAGTGAGAAAAATGATGGTGAATAGAACCTGGTTTGGTAATAACAGTTACTTATCAGCATTGAAACAGGACGAGATTGCTGTGTTGGAAGACGAAGGTGAAAAGAGAAGAAAGTATGAGAGTGAGGATATGAAGTATGTGGTGGTGCCACAAGAGTTAATGGGACAAATGAACGACATTGAGTGTGCCATTTGTAGAGATGTTATTAAAGTTTCATATGTTGAGAGTATTGGTGAGTGGTGTATGATTGATTGTAAAGAAACGAGTCAAGGGTATGTACATCTTTCATGTCTACACTAAAATTTATATATCTATACTATGTTATTTACAACTCTAGATTTAATTATATTAAGTAAATGTAATAAATTGATTAAATTGTAAACAATGTTAGAGTGAATTTAAAATAATTGATTAAAGCCCCACACGTGATCTACTTCAAGCGACAAATCATTTCAACTTTCACGAAACGTATCATTCCATTTTTTCTCAAGGCGAAAAATTTTTCTTCTCTCTCGCCAAATTTAAACTGCAAATAGTTTTTCAAATTTTTGTTCATGAACTTCTGTTTAACTATCACTAACTCTACTGTCTCAAACCATAGCTAATCCTATAAACATACATAAATAAAAAAATGTCTACTGATAAAATCTCTGAACAATTAAGAATGGTCTTGATTGGACCACCAGGTGCCGGTAAGGGTACCCAAGCTCCAAACTTGGTTGAAAAGTTCGGTGCCTTCCACTTATCCACCGGTGACATGTTAAGATCCCAAGTCAAACAAGGTACCGAATTAGGTGTTGCTGCGAAGAAGATCATGGATCAAGGTGGTTTAGTTTCTGATGAAATCATGGTCAACATGATCAAGTCCGAATTAACCACCAACCCAACTTGTGCTTCCAAGGGTTTCATCTTGGATGGTTTCCCAAGAACCATTCCTCAAGCTGAAAAGTTAGATGAAATGTTGGATTCTATGAAGAAGCCATTACAAAAAGCTGTTGAATTGAAGGTTGATGATGAATTATTAGTTGCCAGAATCACCGGTAGATTAGTCCACCCAGCTTCTGGTAGATCTTACCACAAGTTATTCAACCCTCCAAAGAAGGAAATGACTGATGATTTGACTGGTGAACCATTAGTCCAAAGATCCGATGACAACGCCGATGCTTTGAAGAAGAGATTGAATTCCTACCACCAACAAACCGAACCAATTGTTGACTACTACAAGAAGAAGGGTATCTGGGCCGGTATTGATGCTGCTCAAAACCCAGCCAAGGTTTGGGGTGATATCATCAAGTGTTTGGGGTTTTAAATGATGCCCTAGAATATAAAGAAGTAGACTTGAAAAGTAAGTTATGATTAAAATAGATTTCGTAGCTTGACAAGTCGTTTCTGAATGATATATCAAGTAATGAACAAATAAAAAAAAATAAAGTAAATATAGAGTGGAGTAAAGAATAGAATGTATGCCCATTAAGTTTTGACACGTTTGAATAGAGATATAGTCGAGAATGTACTGTTATATAGATTTATATTTGAGATTTAATTTTTATTTAAATGTAGTAAAGAGTGAATAATTTTTGATTTTAAAAGTAGTTAAAGTAGGTAAAAAATGATACACACTTCGATAATTCTAACCATATATTAACTACTATCTCCATAAACCTTCTATAACAACTCCATCCTTAACTCTTTATAGTCAAAATCACTGTGTTTAACTGTCGAATTAGCCATTGTTTTAAAATTTTTTTTTTAAAGGGAAAGGTTTAGGACGCACAACGATGTTAGAGTTTTCCCCCCTTAAAAAAAAAAGGCAGATTTAGCAATCGTTGTAACTTTCATCTGTTAACAATGATTATGTTTGAGTACAGCCAAAAAACCATTGATAATTCTTAATAATTAATACCAAAAGATCATCCATATAATGGGATTATTCAGTAACAGCTCTTCTACAAGATCTCAGCCAGATTTGTCCAGATACGACTACCATTACAGAGGTTCTCATGTCAATGGATACAATGTTGATTCTGGTTCAAGCGCCACTGCCAGACAATATGTAAGACAAATGGCATTGGGAGCACCTGCCAAAAAGGTTGTTAATACATACCCACAAACCAGAAGAGCCAACAGTTTAAGAAAAAAACCAACAATCAGAAGAAATGTACCAGCAAGAAAGCCACAAGCAGTTTACGAAGACAATGACGAGTTCGATTACGGTGAAATTGACTTCGATAATAATAATCAAGACAATGATGATTATCCGGAGAGATATAATAGCATAACCTCAGTAACAACCACAACCACCACCACAACAAAGGAAATTGATCCTGTCACCGGCAAGGAAACAGTCACCAAGACAGTTGAGAAAACACTTCCAGACGGTAGTGTAGAGACTACGATTGTTAAAACCGAAAAACCAGGAACCAGCAGAAACAATTCTTTTGTAAGTCAAACCTCTCCACAGAAACATAATGATACTTTCAACAATTTCAGCAGTGAACACTATACTATCAATTCCAATGAGATGATTCCAGAAGAAGAGGAGTATGAGGATGATGTTTATCATTTCAGCAAGGCTTCAAAGAGAAAACATCCACAAAATAGAATCCTTAAAAAACATGTTGGTAATAAAGATGTTTATACTGATGTGGTGGAGAAGGGGAGAATGAGCGAATCACAAATGTATGCCAAAGCTCTGGAGATAGCAAGAGAGAAGGTTATGTCTGATGCTGCTCGTTTGACTGCACAAAACAATGTGAAACAAAAGAAGAAAGGCGGGGTTTTTAAGAAGAATAAGTATACTGGGATTGGTGAGGATGAGCACGTTTTGGAACCTGTGTTGATTCCAGGAAAACAAAAGCAATATTCTTTGAAGAAGTCGTTGAGAGATGAACCGGAGAAAGAAGAGGTTTATGATGATGCATCGTTCATGGATAGAAGTGTACAATCTGAAGGGTTTAAGAAGGAGAATAAATTGAAGAAGGGGTTTAAAAGTTTGTTCAAGAAGAAGGAAGATGAAAAACATGAAGAGCAAGTTGCAGCCCCAGTTGCGGAAACTATTCCAAAAAAAGAAGTTGTTAATGAAGAAGAATACGAACCTGTGTTCACCACTCAGCAAAATGTTGCTGGTGATAATTTGATTACTAAATCTTTAGTAGACGCCGGCAGTGACAGCGAAATTGAATTTTTACCAATTGAAGAAAACATCCCCGAAGAAGAAGAGGAACAACCAATAATAAAGACGTATTCCAGATCCGGCAACAACGTTGTGAGCTCTGACGACTATGTAGCTAGCAGAGACATTGAAAAAGATCAAGTCGATTACATGACCAAGAAGACTTACACCGCAGACAAACAACTTGCTGAAGAAAGTGGTCTCTCCGAAGGTGACTACATTGACTTTGATGATCAAGAAGGGGAACAAAAGGAAGAAGAGGATATCACCGAGTTGTACAATGACGTTCCAGATAATGTCATTGCTGTTAATCATACTGAAATTCCAGACAGTTCATTACTCCAAGACGTGCCACTATTAAAAACAATACAAAGCGAGAATGAATTAAGAGATGCATTGGAGAATATTGATGAGGATAAGGAAGTTGAAGTAATGAGAGAACTTACTGATAAGAACAAAGACGAATTCTATGTTCCACCTGAAAACATTGACTTAATTCATGAAGTCGACCAACACGAGAACACGCTGGTTGATGAGAATTTCAAGTCCAAGTCATCCCCTGAAGCTGATGAGATCATTGATGATGTTATAACTCCTGAATCTGAAAAGAATTACAAAGCTATTGACGATTCTCCACTGGTTATCCCTGATGTAGATCAAGTCGAAGTACCTACCGGTGAAGATGATGTTATTCAAGAACCTATAGCACAACCTAATACTTCTGTTTCTGAACCAAAGACGGATAATAAGAAAACTAAAAAGAACAAAAAGACTAAACAAGGTGGTGGGTTGTTCCAAAAGATAGTCAAGTTCAGCAATGAGAACTACGGAGCAAATGTATCCAGAAACTCATCTTCCACTGAGAAACTAGCTGAACCTGCAAAGAAGAAGTGGAAACTCTTCAAAAAGAATTAATAGCTAGTAAAGGTATGGCACATCACATGTCTTTAAGTTTTTTAAAAAAACAAACTTGTCGACTATATAAACTAAAATGTAAAATTATCTATTTCAAAAACAATATTTGATGATGTTTCATTATTATCAGCATTACCAGTAGTGCCTTGATTGGTTGAAAAGCGTCTATTCTTGGTAACTTTATTAGCATTTGTATGAACGAATTCTTCTAAGCTATTCATTGCAGCTTCAGAAAACATTCCAGATTTGGTATATCTCATCTTTTCTCCTTTAGCTTCATCACGCATGAAACTATCTTTTTTTTTCATGTCTTGAGAAGTTGTTTGAGCTTGTTGTAAATCTGAACTTGAATTCTTAGTCAACTTTTGAATCAACTCTAGATCTGAATTATCCATAATCACACTATTATTTCTGAACCTATCTTTGATGAAACTTCCTCTTCTGAACCCACCTTCGTTATTTTGATAAAAAGTATCCAAACTTGCTAAGTGGGGTTGTAATTCTGAAACACTATTTCTTCTGAATTGTTCTAATGGATGGAAATTCATTTCTGAAGGAATTTCAATTATTACTTCATTGTTAATCAACGATTCCATTGCATCTTTGGTGAATAAATCATTCTCATCACTATTATCTTTATGTATGATCATTTCAATTTCCTCAGTCTCAGCCTTTGTATTCGGAATGTCCAAATCACTATTGGTGGCACTTGAATCGACAAAATCATGTTCCTTTTCGCTGCCGCTGCTTATGGCTAATAATTGATCCATAGGAAAATCATCATTCTTATTCTTACTCTCCACTTCAGAAAGTTGTTTAGTCTTGGGAGTGTTATCTAAAGATGAAGCTTCAGCTAATAATTTCTCATGCATGTTAATTTTGACATTATTCGTAACGTTATCCCCTCCAGCTGACATTTTTGCTGCAGGAGTTAATAAATTGTGATTCATCAATTCATGTGCTGTATTCATTCCATTTGGTTTAGTTTCATCCACTATGGTGATGGAAAATAAGGACTTGGTGGATAACCCATCAATGATGCTGAATGGTCTTTTCTTATCTGTTTTCCATGAATTCAACTTTGGCAGTGCCTTTCCGTGGTGCACATCGTGTGAATTGTGGAAACTTCTCGTACGGGTTTTAATCTTCTTGCTAACAGCAGGCAATGTATCTTCTTCATCTGTGCTTTCTTCATCTTGGAAAAATGCATTTCTGTGAACTTCTTCATCTTTGGCTTTGGATTTCAGTTTCTTTTTAGTATCCTTCTCAGGAACTCTGGTGTCAAAATCTAAATCCATTACATGTTTGTTGGTGTTTTCTAAATCCGAATCTTCCATGTCTTCGAAATAAAAGCTGTGTGGGTCTAAATCATCAACATTGATGAAAACATTGTCAACCTCGTTGTCGGAAGTGTTATTAGAAACATTAATCATGTGGTGACCGCTGTTGTTTTCTGAATCAGTTAGCAAAGCAGCTTCTAATAACATTTCATCATAATCTTCATCGGATTCTTCTTCTTTATTAGTCGGAGTTTTGTCTGCTTGTAAAATCAACTTCATATCTTGATCATTTTCTTCATCATCGTCATCATCATGAAGTACAAACATGTTGGCATCATCTTTGGGTAGAGATAAAGTTGATTGCTTTGTTAATGAATCAATTGCAACATTACTAAAAATCTCATTGGAATCGTTGTTTTGCTTGTTAATGAAATCATCAAAGTTTTGATCCAGATCAATGTCTAAATAATTCACATCTTCATTATCATCTTTTTCTACATCACTTTCAGACTCAATGGCCTTTATGAGATCATCTTCGTTCAATTCATCTGAGGTTGATTCCAGCTTTTTAGATTGTGACTTTGTTGATGTGCTGGCTTCAATTTCCGGGGTTGTATTAGCCAATTTGACATTGCTATTATTGGTAGTAGTATTTTTATTTCCGATTTGTTTTTGTTGTGGCTCCTCATCAGAGTTGTCAGAAGATACATCAGACGAACTTGAGTCTGGAATATTCAACACATTGTTGTTTCGTTTTTTGACATTTGATTGTAAGCTGTTGTCTATGTTATCGGAAGTGTTGACTTTTTGGAGAAGTTTGAGTTTGTTTCTTAAGGCAGTCATTTTGATATCTGATTTGATTGTTTTTGAAATAGATTTTGATTTTCTTCTTTGTTTGAGGATGTCGTTGTCATACTCGTCTTCTTCATCAGAAGAAGAATAAAGCAACGAGAACCTTCTAGGTCTTGAGTGTGACTGACCTGAAGTCGAGTTCTTTCTATTTTTCAGCATAGATTTAAAAAATGGTATTATTTTGTTATGGTTATCTATAGATAGTATAGTTTTTTTAAATTAAAATATATTTCTAGTGTTTAATTAATCAAAGAAGTGTAGTAATAATTATTATTTTTTAAAAATATTAACGCTAAAGATCTTAAGAGTCTGTTTCAGCCAAATCTTACCAGAGGGGAAAAAGGGTAAGAAAAATTGGAATAAAAAAAAAAAGAAACGTGAAAGTAATTTGATCTATTAGTCGGAGATAAGATATAATTATACAGCATCATTACTATTAAATCTATAAACCATTGATTATTATATACATCTGGTAGATGTTATTATCTATTAAAGTTATATATATTATCTATAAGTTAAATGACTACTATCCACACAGTAATTGTATTACTATACAACCATTTTTTTTTTTATAATATAGAATCATACTCTTGGTAGCGTAGTGCTCATATCAGTTGTTTCATACAACAAACTAGATCCATCACCAGAAACATATTGAATCAAAACAGGATTACTACTAGTCAATCTTTTCATCAACATCAGCACCACTTTAGGCAACTCTTTCAATATCTCATACCTTCTTATATGTACCAAATTGTCAACACTTTGCTCAATCAGAGACTTGGCAACAATACAATGTTTGATTTTGATGTTCGCTTCGGCATCTAAAAATATGCACGTGCTCAAAATATCATTTTCAAATCCATACTCCATAATTAGCCTGTTGGTGTTGTTAAAGAACTTCCATTGATCAACTATCTTGTATGGCAAGCCATTTTGCATTGCTATGATGAATGAAGTATAAAGTTTAATAAAATCATCGTGTATCAACATATCCTTGTTTTTATACTTAATATGACTGCTATTGTTTATGGATAAACCTAGGGTGTAAATATGTTCTATCTCACCATTCTTTAAACACACACTTTGATCTTCACCATTTGGCAATATTTTCACACTTTTACTGTTACCTCTATTAAAAATTAAATCAATATCTAGTAAATCATTTTTATAGCATAGGTTGATATTATCATCTCCAATGGTGTAATTTAAATTCTTACCCTTGATAAATTTATCACCGATGTCAAACGGCTTTTTAACTTTTTGTTTTAAAAACACATTGCCTTCGTTTTCTTTCTCATTATAATCATTCATAATGCTGAATAAAACCTCAATTGACTTTTGTAATCCATCTAACACATTAGAAATCAAAATTTGTACCATCAAAACCATTGATTTGTTGTTTATAGTGTTCAAAATGTGGATGTAAAAAGTATGAGTTTCTATCAGCATCTTTCTATCTAGTTTATCTTTAAATATTCTTGGTTTAATAAGCTTTAGATCATCATTGTAAAGCTTAAACTCCTCCCCATTACCAAACTTTGTAATAAATTTACTCATTTAATTCTGTTATGATCACTTTTCTCTGGTCTTCAAATTATCAAAAAAATTAAAAATGAATTGATTAAATCCCTTTTTCCTTACCGCGAGAAAAAGTCAATTTCAAAATCTATATTCTGATCAAAGCACAAAAAGACCTCTTAAAATTCTCAAACACAACCAAAGATACTGTTCACATCAATCTCATAAGAACACTTCTCAACCTCTACAACCTCCACCACTTCAAATCTTTCTTTTGAACATTGGAATCTCACCACAGCTGATCTTTCAGGCCCATTCCAACATCCATCTCCCTTTTCAAACTTCATCTTCATAACATTACTCTTCTCAAGGACTTCTTTCGTTATAGCTGATTCTTCATCCGGTATGCTTTTGAAAAGATATCTAGAAGGGTGTGTTTGTACATGTTTCCACATCATTTCGTAAACATCCCCAACATAATCTTCTGGTGTGTTGGATTTGAAAGTTATGGAGGATAAAGAACCTATCAAATATTCTTCATTGTTCTCACCCATAGATTTTTGTAAAAGAGTAAGGTTTGGTGTGAGGGTGTATACATACTTCCCAAATATCGATGTCATTGGCTTAATGAGTGTGTTGTTTTTGGAGAAGTACGTTTCTATTTCGGGGATAACGTTAAAGGAGGTGTATGAATCGTATAGAGTTGATAATTCATTCTCTAGTTGTGACAAACGTTCATAGTTTTGATGTTTTCTTTGTAATTTGTAAGTGGAAACACGACTGTCAATGCCATAAATCGAATCCTTGACAAAGTTCTTAATGTTGAACATTGGACTTTCTTGGAAAAATTCATCACCGTAACGTTGAACTATGTCGTCAAGTTGGCTTAATTCTTGGGTATACTTGAAACTAACACCGCTGGTGCCTTCTAAGTTTGAAAGCATAAATTTCACAATCATTAATTTATCTTTCAAACTTTTCATGTTCTTGATGTCTGAATGGATCTTCTTTAACCCTTGTTTATCACCAATCATGATAATTGGAATTTCTTTATGGAAAAACTTCTTTAAATTTTCGATATTTTCTTTTTGATGTTTTTTGCTTACTTCTGCATGACTCTTCTTATCATTAAATGATTCTTCAAAAAAGGCGATGATTTCTGTAGTTAGTTTATTGTAAACTTTAACATCTTCTATCTCTTCAATGTCTTGATTATCTTTTTTTAGAAGTTCATATTCTTTAATGAGTTCGTTTTGTTTTAAGATCAAAGTGTTGAGTAACTCTTTTTTTCCTTCATCAATATTATTCTTGATCAATCCTTGCTGTAAAATACTTTCATATTCATTAATTAAATCATCACAATAGTTGGTTTTAGCAGCAATGTTAAGTTCATCTGAACAATCGCAACAATCACAAATACCATCGTTTATCATGAACTCTTCGATATCATAAGAGAAAAGGATGGTGTTGTTCTTCTTAACTAAGCATTTGAATGCATTTAAGTAAGCCAAGTTGGCTGTTGCAAGTGCAAATAGTGTAGATAGTTTCATATCTGTGTTTGGTTCCATGTATTATGAGTATCTTTCCCTAAGGGTAAAAAAAAACTGCTGAAATTTACATGTTTAACAATGAAAGTTGATTTGAAAAATGTATGTCAAAAGATATGTTAATGAATTGTAAGTTAATATATATATAAATAAAGTACTGAAAATCATTATTTGCTTACAATATTCATCTTTTTTTTTATAATTATTCTTGTATATTTTTTGGTGATTATTCACTCTAATTCTAATATGGTATATATTCTTATATCCGAAAATTGATCTTCCAAAAATCATCAAATTTTCAAACGATATTTCATTTTGGTGATTAAAACACATCAAGAAAAAGTGCTCAGCAATCAATCTCCAAACAACTTATACTCTTACTTTTCTATTATCAACAATGACATCTTTTCTTGATCTTCCACTTAAAATAAAAATACGAATACTCATGTACTTAGACATTAAAGACATTTATCTACTCAATTTAGGCTTCAAAGACGTCGAAGAACTTAAACAAATAACAGATGTGATACTCGTCCACAAGAGTTACTTCCTCTCGCATGTGTCATCCAAAAGCATAAACAAAAAAATACACATACTGCCCAGAAGGAACATATCAGATAGATCAACATACACAGATGACAGTACTGATCTTGATGAAGTGATTAAAAAAGATGTTTACCAAATAAAGGAAATTAAAAACGTGGTGGACAATTACTTAAAAGAAACACAAGATCAACAAGATATAGAACGTAAACTGAACAGGTCAATCTTTCCAATGAATAGATCTAGTTCATCCTTGTTGTTGGAAAAAACAGATAGCAGAGGCAAAACCAAGAGAGATGTTTCTACAGGCAGCATTTCTGATAAAATCAAATTCTTCGAACAACAAATCAAACTGAATGGTCAATAAAAACTAAAATTGTAATATTAAACTTTATTAAATTAATATTTAATCATAAAACAAGGAACACTCTGTTCCTTCTAATCATTTCTTTTTTTTGAAAAAAAAAACATTGTTGTACATAATTTAAACTACATCATCCCTTTTTAATTCTTGTTCCAAGACTTGAAAGTGGAGATCAAACCTAAAGTAGAAGAATCATGTTGTTGGACTTTATCACCTTCCAAATCCTTCAAAACCTTCTTAGCCAAAACCTTACCCAATTCAACACCCCATTGGTCGAATGAGTTGATGTTCCAAATGGCACCTTCAACAAAAGTCAAATGTTCGTAATAAACAATCAATGAACCTAAAGCAGCTGGAGTGATTTTCTCAGCCAAGATGGAAGTAGTTGGTCTGTTACCAGAAAAAGTCTTATGGTTGATTAAATCTTCTGGACAGTTTTCAGCCTTCAAATCATTAGAATCCTTACCGGTTAACAAAGCTTCAGATTGAGCTAAGAAGTTGGAAGCTAATAGTCTTTGATGTAAATCACCTTCAGTTTCGTTATGAGAATTAGCAGCCATGATGAAATCACTTGGAATCAATCTTGTACCTTGATGAACCAATTGGAAGAAGGAATGTTGAGCATTGGTGGCTGGTTCACCGAATAAAATGGATCCAGTAGAATAGTTGGTGAAGGAGTTACCTCTGGTGACGGATTTACCGTTGGATTCCATAGACAATTGTTGTAAGTAAGCTGGGAATCTGTGTAAGTATTGATCAAATGGAACAACTAAATGGGTATCGGCACCGTGGAAGTTGTTGTACCAAACAGAAATCAAACCACCTAAGGCTGGAATGTTTTCTTCAACTGGAGTGTTCAAGAAATGTAAATCCATTTCTTCAGCACCTTTTAGGAATTGTTCAAAGTTGTCGTAACCAATGTATAAACAAATGGATAAACCAATGGCAGACCAAACAGAGTATCTACCACCAACCCAGGATTCAAATCCAAACATGTTCTTGGTATCAATACCAAACTTGGCAACTTCTTCGGCATTGGTGGACAAGGCAGCAAAGTGAGAAGCAATGGCCTTTTCATGAGAAGCAGCTGGGATCTTGGATAAGAACCAAGACTTGGCAGAGTTGGCATTGGTAATAGTTTCTAAAGTAGTGAAAGTTTTAGAAGCAACTAAGAACAAGGTAGTTTCTGGGTTCAAGTGTCTTAAAGTTTCAACTAAGTGAGTACCATCGATGTTAGAAACAAAGTGGCACTTCAACTTGGAGTCATCGGCATAGTGCTTCAAAGCTTCAGTGACCATGACTGGACCTAAATCAGAACCACCAATACCAATGTTGACAACATCAGTGAACTTTTGACCTGTGTAACCAGTTAATTCACCAGATCTGATGGCATCGGAGTATTCCTTCATGTGCTTCAAAACAGAAGTGACTTCAGGTTCAACATTGACGGAATCAACAGTCATGACTCTTTGAGAAATGTTTCTCAAGGCAACATGGTAAACAGCTCTATCTTCAGTGGTGTTGATGTGGTCACCTTCAAACATTTCCTTCTTTAAAGTGTCAACACCAGCATCTTTGTATAACTTGATCAAGGCAGTTAAGATTTCTTCATCAATCAAGTTCTTGGAAAAGTCGAATAAGATCTTAGACTTGTCGTCGTTGTTGACAAAAGTCTTGGAGAAGGTGTCGAATCTCTTTGGATCAGCGGCAAATAAGGCCTTGACGTCAAAGGAAGACTTACCCTTCTTTTCAAATAAGGATTGTAGTTCCTTGTAAGCTGGCAATTCAGTAGTTAAGTTGAAGCTAGACATGTTTTATGGATGTATTGAATTATTTATATGTATTTTGGTGTATAATGAATGAATTCTTCAAGTCAATTATCAATTACTTATAAATGTGTTAAAGCGACTGTAAAATTATTTTAAGCAAACAAAATCACACCAGAAAAAAAAAAGGTTCTATTATTTTTTTATTCCCCCTCGAAAAAAAAATTTTTTTAGGTGAAAATTTTTTTAGTGGAATCTATCGGATATAAGAAAATAAACAATTAAATCGGATATAAGTAAAAATCGGATATAACGACATCTCTATATCATGTGATCATATGTGTAGCGTTCTTTTTTTTTTTTTGATCTTCAACATCTTTCCTTTACACATACAAATATATGATCATCTTGATCATAAACTCCACCCGAAGAATACTTAAATACATTTAATTAATAAACTTAAAAACTCATACACCCCTTCATCTAATTTGCTCTTGTAATATTATAATTATTTTTAGATGAAAGATAAAACTAATAAAAGAAGAAAATTGTACATTCAAGATGGGAAATACAACGATAATGAATATGGAAATGAAGAATTCTTCACCAATTGGATGAAAAATTCTAAACCTGATGAAAATGACAATAACGCATTGAGTTACAAAGCTTGTATCAGTTATCTCTTTGACATCATAGTGAACATCTTTTTCAACATAATAATTCCTTATTCTACTTTTGATACAGTCAATATACTTAACAACAACTTAAAAGCAGAGATATATCACTATACAATATCCATTTTATCATTCATAGCCATCTCTGCTCTTCTCAGATCCATCAAATATACATTCATCATTTTCATCACCATACTCCAGCTTTCCCCAATTATTAAAAATTTAAACAAAAGTACAAGTTCAAATACAATCATCAACATATCATTCTGGCTCAACTTTGTGATTATAATATTCAAAAGTGTAGACATCAAACACCATGCTATATCACAACTAAAGCCTAAAAGAGAGTTGAGTTTAAAACAAATTTTTGTTATAAACCTTCAACTTACAAATATTATCATTCTTTCTTCCAGGTTTAATCAATTGCTACAAGTAGCAATATACCTATTGATAAACATACAAATACAGATCTTAATACCGTTGAAGTATACCAACAGTTACATATACAAAGTTTCCAACGTCTTAATAGTGATCAGCACATTCTTCTTAGATGAAAACATCAAGACTATACTATCCCTCAAGCCAATAATCAATTACGGAATACTTCTTACAATGGCAACACAAATATTTGTGCTTTCAAAATACATGTTCACAAACCACATAATTAACAACAAAATGGATAGAAAAAACATTCAATTCTTTCAAACTTGGGAAATCGGCGTCCCCTCTATATAATAATGTAAAAACCTTCAACCAGTGTATGGACCAGTGGCAAAGAATAAGTTGCTTCCGTTCATGCTAGTCAAATCAAATACAGGTGTGTTCTTGGTGTAGAAACATGTCAACAAATCGTTTGTTGGCTTTATGGTATAGCCTTTACCATACAAGTTCAAGTCTTGTTCCAAAGATTGTTGAGCATCGTTCGTAACTTGCAACAAGTCAGAATCGTTATCTGCTTTGTCTAAAGTGCCAGTGGCTGATGCAGATCCTTTAGAGTTCAATCCTTCATTCAAAGCCTTTTGTCTCTTTTCTATAACAGTTGGGTCTAACAAACTGTCATTCTTCAAGTCCCAAACTCTGACAGAGTTGTCAAATCCAGAAGACATCAAGATCTCATCGTCATAGTCTAGACTTAGAGATAAGATAGAACTTCTACCGTGACCCTTCATGATCTTTAACAGCTTGGAACTTCTTATGTCCCATACAGATAAACTACCATCTTCACAACCAATGATCAAAGTCTTACCATCATTACTACATTTTATAGCAGTGACACCTGTAGTAATCACAGCAGCATTCACAAAAATTCTTACACATGACCCATCATTAATATCCCACATTCTCACAGTCTTATCCAATGATCCTGAGAACAAATACTTAGAATTCTTAGTATGCCACTCAACACAACTAACATCGCCTATATGTCCAACCAACAATCTCAGAGCATATATGTGATCAAATGACCATACTCTCACAGTCATATCCGAGCCTGCTGATGCAAAATAAAACCCATTCGGATTACACTTAACATCCCAAATAGGTCCATTATGTGACTTGTAAGAAACTAGAGGAACACCACCTAGCTGTAATGACCAGATCTTGATGGTGCTATCAAAGGAACATGAAACCAAGTATTTCCCACAAGGAGTAAAATCAACTGCATACACCGGTCCAGAATGGGAAGTTAGTTGATACTTCCCTCCATCCCCAATGATGTTCTTATTGACATTATGAGAGGGGTCAGAAGTCAAGGAAGTTCGTTGATCCAGTTGATATATGTATATTTGAGATTGAAGATCACCGGTGGCTATGAACTTGCAATCAGGGGAGATTCTCATGCAACTCACGTTTTCGTTTGTGTTCTGGAATGTGTATAGACAGATGGATGGAGTGGGGATTTTGATGCCAGTGTCATCAGCGTTGGTTTGATTCGCATACTTTCTTACGCTTAGCTGTTGTCTCAAGTTGATCACCTTTTCTATTTCACTTTTCAAATTTTGAGATGTCTTTGGCGGAAGAGGAATCACATTGGAAGAAAGTGCTGAGTTTAGATTAGGGTTTTCCTTGATTTCCTTTTCGTGATCTTCTTGAATTTTCTTCATTTCGTTGATGAATATGTCTAACAATTCTTTATCATCTTTTAATTCAAATTCAAGTTCTTTTTGAAATGTTGGGTCCAGCGGATCAGCTGAAAGTTTCAACTCATGAGCATTAATTTCCTCGTTTTCCTTTCTTTGTTGGTTTTCAGCTTCATCTTCAGATGAAATGATTAGTTTATCTTCTTGAGAAAGCTCAGCAACTTCATCTTTGCTTACAATAACAGGATTAACATGTTCGTTGATTACACCTAGAATTAAAATACCTAAGTTGTTTTCAGCAGCCCCAGACATTTGATCAATTAAGTAGTAAATAGCCAAGGACATGCTTGACTGAGTAATATGAACTTGATATTTGTTCATCTTCCAGGCTTTAATAGTTTTACATTTTTCAAACAATTGTTTGATACTTGACATTTTCTTCTTTCTTAACAGAACATTGGCGTTGGCAGACCCCTCTGTATTCTCCTCTTCTACACTATTATCGTTCTTATTTTCAATCTCATCTTCTTCTGCATCACTCAATTCTTTACAAATCTTTTGAATAACATCCTTATGCTCAACAAATATGTCCTGATATTTCTTTAAGAACTTCAAACTTGCTTCAAATTGTAAATCCCCAGTGTTGTATTTATTCTCAATAAGTAAAATCTTTAAAAACACGTAAATGTAAATAGGGAAAAGTAATCGAATTAATTCCCCCTTGTACAGCATCAAACTGCCTTGTACAAATTCATTAAATTTATCAAATACAGTGGCATAATCATCGTCATTGAAACTTCTTTTGATCATGTTCCCCCAGTAATCTCTCTTTCCAGAAGTAACACCCTTAATTATCTTTTCAGCTTCGGGAACAAGCATTGTTCTGGCAGATTCAACTCTAAAAATCTGTTCAGTTTGAGAATAACCCTTTTTGGATAAGTATTCAATAACAACCTTGTTCAAGTCAGATTGTTGCAATTGTTGTGAATTACCACTTCTTTTACCATTATTGTTGGCATTGGCTTTATTGGCACCATTGGCAGTTCCAGTTGGTGTATTGGTACCGCTCTTTTTCACCTGTTGATCAGAATTAGTGGACATAGATAAGTATATCAAAATATATCACTATTTTATATGGTTTTATACCTGTATTCTTACTGTTTTGTGTCATACAATTGCCATAGTAAACATTAACACCAAAAAGATCTGAATAGAAACTGTTTTTTCAAGCGCTAACGAAAAATTTTCTCTAAAGAATTGTTCGCTACCAAGTGTAGTTTCACCGGACATAAGAATATGGTCTTCAAGCAATTTTTTGAAATGCCGACAATCATTAGTCATTATTTACACTCTATTACAGTCATTTATATATGTATCACTATTTACAAGTCATTAGAATTCACTAGATTTTACCTCCTATGATAGTCTTGCAGAAAAGATCAATATAGTTTGGCTCAAGCTTTCTAATATGAGTGAACCCGTCAACAGTGACACATCTGCTTTTCAATCCTTCATCCTTTTCATACCAGATCTTATTGCCATCGTTGGTATCGTACATGGTGAAGTTATTGCGTCCTAGCAAGATTTGTTCTCTTAGCTTTTTAGATTCAGGCAAAGTTTCAACATTGGTGTTTTCTTCACCATCATCTTGTTCATTTTTAACAATAATCTTGGATGACAACTTTTTTACATTTTTTAACAACTTGGCAATGTTGTTCAAAGTTAAATCATTAACCAGTCTGAAGTTTTCCAAATCACATATGATAACTTTTCTACTTTCATTGTAGTCATCAACATGCACATTGAATCTACCATTCTTGTATCCTTCCTTCAACTCCTCTTCTATAAAATCAACCACAACTCTTCTCTTTGGGAAGAAATGAGAATCTCCAGTGACTTTCCACTTTCTCCATCCGTAATTCTGGATCAAACTCTTAATTGACTCCAATCTCTCCACTTGATTCTTCGTATTATTATACTCCTTCTTAATCTCCTCGATTCTGGCATCACTATCATCCTTCTTGATTACATGGAAAAGTTTAGTATTATCATAATTATCCAACCCATTGATCTTAAACATTGGAACATCATCATTCTCTCCATTCTCAATCTCATCACCATTCTTATTCTGACTTTCTAAAACCTTAATCTTTGGTATACCTTCATACCATTCCTCACAAAGATCAAAAATGGTTTTATGCCCTCTGAACACTCTATACTTAATATTTTTATTAGCCACTGATTTCTTCACTTTCTTTGCAGGTGGTGGTGCTTCTACTTTCTTAATTTTTTTCTCATTAACATCCTCATTTCTGGTCATGGTAATGGCTTGGGATACACTTGGAAGTCTCGGTTCTAATACTTTACTCTCCACAAGTTTTCTCTTCATCCCAGAACTTTCAGGCTTCGCAGTGCTTCGACCACTGGTTGGTGTTGGGTTTGATAAATCTGAGACTATTTCAGAAAAAGTCGGTTGCATCTTCATGGAATCAACTAAGGATGGCAATTTCTCTACAGATTCATTGTCGTTGTTCCCTATGGTGCCAAAGCCGTTGGTCAATGTGTTCCGTCTCAATCCTGTAGTTGTGGAGTTTTTGGCTTTAAAGTTGTGAGATAATCCTTCGTTCATGTACATGCTATTGGTGGAGTTGGGAATCATTGAACTCATCATTCCACTGTTTAAAGGAGGTTGTGGACTGGCTATTTTGTTCAACAATGCTAAGCCACCAGGTGAATTGATATTAGATTTAAGACCATTTCCTAGTTGGAAATTACTTGGTGTAAGTCCTTGATTTTGATAATTCGCATTTTTTAACAATTGTAAAGTAGTGTTGTTGTTATTATTCCCATTGGTATTCAACATCTGGTTTATGCCTGATGAGTTGTTTATGAATGGTGATAGCTTGGTGTTAATCAAGAAGTTACCATTTGGATGATTGGAATTTTGAATATTGGATAAGTTCACTGGGTTAGAAAATGAATTTCTACGATCAGTTTCTTGTTTGATGCTGCCACTGTTGCTTGTGTTTTCTATAACAAACATTTGAATTTGTTGTTCAAGTTTTATAAGATGTTGTTGTTGCAAGTTGTATTGAAATTTAATATTTTGGAACTCTTGATTCATATTGTTTCTCAAAAGTTGTACTTCTTGTAGCAAAGCTTCTTGAACTTGTTGGTTTTTAGCAAGAAAAGTGGAAATTTCAGAATAACTTGGAGACTTGCTAGCATTATTATTCTTTTTATCAACTTCTTCTTCTTCGTTTTCTCCAATGAGAAGCACATCAAGTGGGTGAGAGGTGGTATTCTTTGGTACACTTGCATTTGAGTTGTTATTAGTTACAGGAACACTTAAATCTATAAGTTTCAATGATTTTAATTTCATGGTATTGTGTTCAACCAGCTTTTCAATAAATTCATTGTTGTAGAAGCTGTCAAATCTCTCCAAAAATGACTTAATTCCTGGTTTGTTAACATTCTTTGATGAATCAGCTTCAATCACTTTCAAATATATCAAATCTTTTAACAAAGATTTACTTAAGTTGATAAGATTCTCGAAAACCTTGAATTCTATGGTATAAATTTGTTTATTAGTTTCAAAACTATCACCAAATGTTTCTTTAAAAAAACTTATCCAAGGGAATAAAATCTCATCAGCCTCAACCTCATCTTCAAAAATATCAATTTCAAGTCTTGGACTGTCACTGTTCTCACTTGTTTGAGGCACAGGATCAATATTGAAGTTATGTTTCTTAAGTTCAGGAATAATCATAGCATTATCTTGATTGAAATCCATTACAATCATTTGATAACCCTTTTTCAACCAAACCCCTAATGAAATATCAGCTTCATCATCAAACAGGCTGTGGTAGTTGTAGAACATGTACAATGAGACCAAGAATATAGGACACTCGTTGATGTTGTCCACGTTCTTCTTCAAGTTTATTATGCTGTTTCCATTTCCAGATATGTAGATGTTGTCGCATTTTTTATCGACTGTAAATTGTGTTAAGTTCACCAGGTTGTTGAGGGGTGAGATCTCCTTCAAAGTCTTGATGATGGATTGCTCAAGAATGTCAACAGCGCTCAAGTCCAAGAAGGAATTGTCGAAGTTGTAATCAAATAGCCCCATGTTTTTGTGGTTTTTGTATTCAAGAAAAGACGCGTCTTTGTTTTGGTGTGAGATGTTTTTTTTCACGTGTTTGGAATGTTCTTATCGATGAGATTCCTAAAAATGAAATTCTTTCTTCAGGTTCTCTTTTTATTTGAGAGAAAAAAAATGCAAATTTATGTGTTTTTTCTTAAAATCCAAAAATTAGTGGAACCACTTTTTCTTTTTTTTTTGGGGGGGGGAATAAAAATGTCATTCAAGAATCTGGAGTAAGCTGTGCCATAAAAAATTCCGATACCGTTTTGGGAAAAAATTCACCAAGTTGCTTATATCCGAAGTCACGTGTTTATTTCACAAAAGTCTGTCAGTTTTCTTCTACAACCTTTTCTCATAAGTTTCTCCCTCCTATATCTTTAAGATTAACAACATTTGCAAAACGATCTTAATGCTATAACACTAGTTAAATAAATCCCAAAAAGCTAAAACCTAACTAACTTTATAGCTTAATTTTTTTAATAATGGAAGTTGCTGATGATGACAAAATAAACGATTTGGACACAGAACTACTCGATGAGGAGATTGAAGAAACCAAAATGATCCAACAACTGATAAATGTATACAAATCTAACAAGGCAAGTTACACTGAAGGAGAAGATACTGATATAATTGATCGTGAAAACATTGTTGATAATTTTCTTCTACTGCTCAATAATCCCAACAAGGTGTCAACAAAGAGTTTATTAAATGTACACTATGATAAGGAAACTAAACAGGGTTATTTGTACGGAACAAATAAGAACGGGTTTATTAAGTATAACAATGGTAGATCGTTCAATAACTCATTGCATATGTTGAACCCATTTGAGATTGTGTATAACATTGAAAGACTGTCGCCTATAACATTAAATTTGTTGGATCGAACATTGATTTATAACTATTCGATAGAGAATGCATACAATTTGATTGATAATGAGCATTTAGATGAGTATAAGACGTATACGTACTTTAAGAGGCTAGGATATGCCATTACTTATGATTTTTGGGACATAGATGAGTAGATTGATGGAGACAAAACGAGAAGATGATTGCTGAAAAAAATAGACGTGTCATGATATGACAGATGTATTAAATGAACCAGAAAAGCTATAAACATTAATTGAATTAACTGATCTTTATATATACTCAACTACCACCAATAACACTGCTAATCACATCTACTTGAAGATTTCCATTTTTTTAATTTTTCTAATTTTTCAGTTGCAATTATCGGAGATATGCTCCACACATCTCATTTTTCTAATCTTGAACGCGATTGTGACATATCTCAAAGACGCACCAGTATCAAAGGTTATGAAGCACACCAAAACGAGACATGTCTTTCAAACCAAAACCACGTATCAAGTCAACTTTCTTTTCACTTAATGCCATTGACACTGAAATAGTGACTGACAACTTTTTAGAAGTAACTCAACGCTATATCAACAGACTTCTTTCATATCTAAGTTTTCGATGGATTACCAACATCAAAAACTTACACAAGTACTTCTACAACTTCTACAAGCCGTTGGTCAACGATGTCCCCAAGACTATATCAGACCTCCATAGACTCCACAATCACACTCAAAAGAAATCCACCAAATTCAACATTGCAAGTCTGTACAAGAGTAACATATCCACAATCCAAACTGCCCAACATCCCATCCTTCCCGATTTCCAAATGATTTGCGTTGATGACATTCCCTTGACCAAGGACATTCCATTCGACCTCCTTGATTATAAATTTGATATATACAAAACAGAGACAGGTTCGGATAACTTCAACGATCATACTTATGTGAGGTATCACGATTATACAGTGAATGAAGATCGTCAAGTGACTAGGACAGAGTTCATGGAACGTAGACAGGCCAAGAAGAAGTCTGTGACTCCGCCCGTGGAGGAGAAGAAGAAGAAGGTAAACCTAAGAAAAATGAGGAAGTCAAAATTATATCAAATGACAGGAAGAAGTGTGGTGTGTAAAGTCAATAAAAATGAGGGTCTGTACTTAAAATTGAGTGAAATAGATATTCTTTAAAAGTGTTGGGGGATTAACTCGTATAAGGAGTGGTAGTAGGAAAGACATTCACGACAATTGTTTTCAAAGTCCTTGAAGGCTTCGAATGCTTCGTTTAGTTGTTTTTCAAAGTTGGTAAGTTCAGTGCTTAAGTTTGAAGGTTTGGCTTTTTCCTTAGATTGAAGTTCATGTAGTAAAACATCCGTTTGATTGACTAATGATTGTTGTTGTTTGTTTAATCCTATTAAAGTGGATGCTTCAAATGAGTAATTTTCATGAATATAATCAATAAACTCTTGTTTCAAAGAATTTTTGTTTTTGTTGTTGGATATGATTTTCAATACAGCAGAATGCTCCCTAGAGCTGTTGGTCTCATTGTCAGTATCGCTGTTGTGCTTAAACTTCGACAGAATTGATGTTCTTTGTACCTTAATTTCTTTCAAAATGCCAACATTTTCTTGGATATTCTTATTAATAACTTCAATAGGATCTTCAATATCAAGTAAGTTCATTGTGGCAACATTTTCATTCAAAGTGCTATTTACCTTAATATGATCATATGCCTTTTTCAAATTATTATAATTTTTCATTAGTTCAATTTCATGTTTGTAATGTTTAATAGCTGTGAATAGCTGAGTATCATTAGAAATGGCATTGTTTAAAGAGTCTTTCAAAGCTATTTGGTTAGGAGTAGAGGCATCTTTGGTCAATGCAACAGCCTTTTCTGTCAAATAATCAACTTTAGACTTCACAGCGTTTATATCTGAGAAATCAGAATGGACTATAGTTGAATGCATTTGCTTCAAATCGTCTTCACTCAAGTTGTTATTTGACAAATTTTCATTGCTTTTGCCTAAAACTTCAAGATGATTATACTCAATGAATGAGTCAAGTTGTAAATTTGCAGTTAAAATTTCTTCAGTTTGTTCTTTCCAGAATTTTTCCTTTTCAGCTGTGTATATCGATTCTAATTCAAGAGTTTTCATGTTCACAATATTTTTAAACATTTTATTTATCTCTTCGTTAAAGCTAGATTCTTCTTTTAATTCATTTAATGCATTGGTTATCATTTCAAATTTGTTGCTGTTAAGTGGAACAATCTTTTTCTCTAGAATACTCATATAATCGGTAATATCAGCGTTCACATCCTCATGATAGATAAAATCATTGTCCTTTCCAACAACTTCATATAAAGTTATTAATTGCTTTTTTAGGTTCACAATATCAGGATGGTTTTCATTGAATGAATAATTGTTTAAAAAACATTTCAGTAAGGTTAATGGTTCACCATACTTTTTCAACTTGGTATACAAATGCATGCAATGATAATAAACAGTGGTTATTAACCATACAGATTTTTTGATCTTGATCATGTTGCCAATCTCAGTAAAATCATCATGACTACTTTGAACATCGGATTCATCTGTTATTGTTTCGTAATAATTATTATGTCTATTGGCCAAGAAAGAAACCACATCGGTTTTATCATCATAGAAAACATAAACATGATAAGCCATCTTAGATAACAACGAATAGTTTAATGGTTTACCAGATGCCTTGGATGTATTAACAGTAATTTTAATAAAAAGTTCTTGTTGTAAAGCACTTATAATTTTAATCCAAAATGCCAATGTTTCTTCTCTATAAAACTTTGGTAAATGTTTAAGCTTCTTTTCTATCAACTTTTCATAGTTTTTCAATAAAAATTGAAGTATCGAATTACACTCTTTGGTTAGTGCATACTTAGACTTATCATCCACTCCATCTTTGACAATATTCTTATAGTTTATCATAAACTTTTGATAAAACCAATAAATCATCTCCATGTTAAGACTCATATTTTCATACATGAATTGATGATCTAAACTTTTATCACTGGCTAATCTACCTTTTAGATTGTTTAGAATGTAATAATATCTAACAATGGTGTCTATTGGATAATCAACATTATTTGTTAAAACACCGTAATAATCTGACAATAGAGCTAGTTCTGATTTACTGTCCATCTTCAAACTAGATCCATAATTGGATTGATAATAATGTTTCATTATTTTATACCAAGATAATTTCTCATAAGGTTTAACATCTTTAAAGTTTGTTATATGTAAATTTATTGGTGTAAAAGAAACATTAGGGTTGTTCAAGCCAACAATATCTTCATCGTCATTCATTTTTTTTTTATATATTATAATAGAATAGGTATATTTAATTATACGTGTGTATATGGTTATTTATCATTTAAAACTTTCTAAAGGTTTTAAAGCATTGATAGTTTAAACACACACACACACAAAAATATAGATAGAGGATTTGTTGGAGAGTTTTTTTTTGAAAATACCACGTGACTTGGCAGTTTCGGATATAAAGATTTCCAGAAAATTACTTATATCCGATATAAATTTGGTAGCGTCTGTGTTTTCTTTAACTCCGATAGAAATACCTTACATCCACAAATTATGCTTTTGAATGTTAAATTAATGCGTTCATTGGTAATTTTCAAAAAAAAAAAAAAAAAAAATCAAATTTTCTTTGGATGAGAGGAAAGAAAAATTTTCAAACTATTTTCCTTTTGGAGGGGATTGTTTGTTTGTTTTAACGAAAGTTTTAAACCTATCTCTATCTTCTTGTTTTAATTCAACATCAATTTTGAAATATAAAACCAGATTACTATCCCATCCTAAGACTATTTATTTTACCAACACAATGCTTTTAAATAGCTTGTCTTTACATAGAGGTGCTTCCCATCTTTTGCTCTCAAACAGCATAAAAGTATCTGCCATTGGATCAGCAAGCCAAAGCAGAACCTTTTTGAACAGCTTCAGAAAGAACAAAAAAAAGAAATCTAACATGAAAAAAGATGCTCAACTTAAAAATGAAGAAGACGAAATCAACAAACAGTTTAACACTCTTGATGCTGAAGACAAAGCCAAAACAGTTCAAAAAATGTTCAAAGGAATGGGTATTTCAAAGCAAATTTACATTTTCCCCGACTTCAAATTTATGGACTACATTCGTCATCCAATATACCTATTCAATGCCATTATATACAAGATCAAAGATATAGGTGAGTCATCTTATGGTGTGTTCCAATTCAGAAAGGCCAAACCAGAACACATAAACTTCCCAAAGTACAGAGAAGCTGCCATCAAGGTGTTTTACAGAGTCCATAATGGCTTTGCCAGCAATGAAATGTCCAAAGTCTATCCATATGTGAATACAAACGTTGCCTTAGTATTGAAGAAGAGAAGAGCCAATCTTGATCAAAAGGGATACACTCTTGATTGGAAGGTTAACAAGTTCAACACCATTCCATCTGCCAGAAGCTTCCAAGCCATTCCAGTAAGAATGTATAATTCTTACTTTGTCTCCATTGGTTACAAGTTCGACACCATCCAAGAACTTACTGTGAAGGATATAGATGGCAAAGTCGTTTCTAAAACTACATCCAGAGTTGTTGACAACTTCGTCTTCTTGTTCAATGTCGAAACAGGTGCCGTTGTCATGCAAGGTAAAGTACCTTCTTTCAAGATGGATGAAAAACCATTGACAAAAACAGAATTTGGTTCTCATTCCAACCCACAAGAATTGTTCAAGAAATACGCAGACATCTTTGCCTAATCTACTTCTTTGATCTTTAAGAATCCATTTTTATTTTTTTAAACCTTTATTTGGTAAAAATACCTTAGTTTATCTTGTATATATGAAATCATAACTATAATCTTTGTTTTTCTACATGTGATCCATAACGTTGACATAACCTCTGTTAGCCTTCTTGTTTCTTCTGCTTGCCGAAGCTCCTGGAGTTCCCACTCTACTACCAAAGTTTGATGGTGGACCACCATTCATTGGTCCTGGAGTTCCCAAAGATAATAAATCATCTAACCCTGTAGCACTGCTTGTCAAGTTCACATTGGAGACATTGCTAGAAAATCTTCCAGGTCCTGGGGTTTTCAATTGTTCTACACTATCGTTCTTGATATCGGAATTAACCTCAGACTCAGTCTCCTCAGGTACAGCTTGAACTACTATAGAACCGATATTGTTGTTGTTAAATGATGCTCTATCTGGTTCAATTTCAGGAATCAATGATTCTCCTGTGATAGGATTCTTAGGTGGCATCACACCCATTGTTCTTTGAGTTGGTCCTCCAAGGATAGATCCACTTCTTGGTTTCGTTTCTGGCATCACAGACTTCTTCTTGATCACTGGTGGTGGTGGTGGCGCAGAATTGGCCTCAGCTTCAATCTCCTTCTTTTCTTCCTCAGTGGCATTCTTGTTAACCCATCTCTTCAACTTTTCATCATAATAGAATTGATTCTTTTGTCCTAACTTTGCCTTGATTGGCTTCTTTTCATTTGGATTGTTATTGTTCTTCAACCATCCAAACCATCCATTCTCTTGTGTCTTCTTACTCTTATCATCTTCTTGCTTCTTAGCATTTTCTTCCTTCTCCTTTCTTTCCTTTTCCTTCTCGGCTTGTTCTCTGGCAGCTGCTAATCTCTTTTCAATCAATCTAGCTTCGTTTTGAGAGTTTTGTCTATCATTCTCCTCATCTTCTTCAACTATATCATCATACATGACCTTTTCACTTTGTCTTCTCTTTGAATCTGGAGTGAAAACAACACTACTTGATCTGATTTGTCTGATAACAGGTTCACTCGAAGCAATGTTGCTATCAATGGAAACATTTCTTGAAGTGTAAACACTACCCCCAATTGCTGTATTTGGATTTTGTGAGTTGTTGTTCAAACCAGTCATTTCAGCCAGAATTTGAGAGCTGGATCTAGAATGTGTCTTCACCCATCCACTGCTTTGATATCCTCTGTTGAATTGTTGTTGGTGAGGAGTCACAGGCATGTAATTTTGATTCTTTACATTGTTGATGTATTGAGAATTAAATGGCTTGGTTGGTGGGTGGAAATCGGCATCCAGAACTCTTGTGTTGTTGACATCTTGATCTTGTTGTAAAACTTCAGTCTTGATAGGAGAAGCCAGAGAAGAATGTGTCTTGTGCATCTTTGGTGGTGCAGAAAACTCAGGTTCTTCGCTATCTTCTTCTTTTACCATTTGTGGAATAGGTAAGTCAGACATGGAGGCAGCCTTCTTGGAATAATCATCTGCTGGCAAGTTAAATCTGTTTTCAAAGCTGGCACCATTTCTTGGTGGAGCCATGGAAGTGTGCGGAGAGAAATCAGATTCCTTTCTGTTAACAGGTAAACTCTCTGTAGATGGTCCAGAATTGTGAATAGTGGTTTGAGAAGGATTTTGAGATTGCATTGGTGGAGAAGTCAAATCACTTGGGAAAGTGTAGTCATTTGTAACATTTGATTGTTCATTTCCAACTGGGTAACTCTTCTTTGGCGGAGAGTTAACAGCAACATCAACTGGTTCATCCTTGTTTAAAAACATATCAGTTTCATGGTCACCAGCAATGGCATCTTGAATGTCATCGTGAATAGCCTGTTTGACTTCATGAGACTCCTCAGACTTCTTAACAGGTGAGTACTTGTTAGTAGCAGCACTTTGGAAAAAGTTGGCTGGCTTGTCAGCTTCAGTGAAAGCTTCGTTGTCCAAACCATACTTCTTCAATGGCTTCTTGATAACAGTATCATTGTTAGTGAACTCATTTGATCTAGCATTTTGAGCCAAAGTGTGGGAAGCAGTAGAGCCTCTCTTAGCATTGGTATTAGCTGTCAGTCTTTGGTTAGATGGAGCAAATGATAACAAACTATCAACAGATTGGTTTCTGGAGTGAGAATGCAGCTTGGCCAGGTTGTTAGCAACTTGTTGGTTGAATTGTTCAGAACTAGCAACAGAAGACAAACTTGGTGGACCAGGTGGCATGTTGTTACTACTCTCTTGCTTCATGTTACCAACAGCATTCTTTGTCAACATGTTCTTGTTATTTTGATAAATGTGAGCATTTTCAGTGTACAAGTTGGTATCAGATTGAGTAACTGCTAAATTACTGTTTTGTAAATATGGAGCTCTGTTGTTGACTATGTTTTGACTGAAATCAAATGATCTGTTGGCTTCAGCAGCAGAAATATTTCTAGAGTTAGCAGCATCAAATGTGTCAAACAATTTGCTTTCTGATTTGGTAATACCAGTGTTTATGTCATCGACAGTTTCATCAATGTTATCACCACCAATCAACTTATTAAAAGATTTATCCAAAGTTCCCCAAACACCACTTAATGTAGGCTTACCAATCCATGAATCACTCTTGGAGTCAATAATAGTTCTTATCTTGTCAATAGTGTAGACATACTTCAATTGGGCATTTCCAGTCTTTATTAACTCCTTGTTCATTTGAGTACAAACATCCAAAATCTTGTTGGCAGTGGTGTATTGCTTTTGTAATAACAATACTTCTGCATGAGAGATCTTGGAACCTATCAAGGTTAAGAAACCAGAGAATTTTGGTAAGGATGATTTGTGACAGTATTCGTACAAGTCAGATAATAACATACCGTCCAAGGAATTTGGAGCACCAATTTCACTAAAGACAACATTAGAACCTGGAACGACTTCATTGAATGATAGTGGAACATCAGCTAAGATGAAGCAACAATCAGAAGCAAGTGATTTACCGTTCTTACTCAAGAAGATACCCATGTCAACTAAGAATCCAACAAGCATGTTGTTGGTAGCATTGACATCAGTACCTGGCTTACTGTTTGATAAAACAGAAGCCAAGATTATATTCCAGTTATTCAAAGCCCAATGCTTCTTCAACTCATTACTTTCAAAGTCTTCAATCAAGGACTTGCCATTGCCAATGTATACTTGGAAGATACTGCTCAACAAGTTGACGGCAAATTCAGAATCTGGACCTGAGCCTTGGAATTCCTTCTTCAAGTACAAATCAACAACTTCAGTCCACTTCTCTTTACCCATCAATGAGGCAATAACCATGGACATGGAGAAATCATTGCTCTTCAAGGCAATAGATAAAGCTTCTGAATGCTCACCAACTCTCAAGTATGTCAAAACTTGAGCTAATCCTTCATTATCAAGTTTAGAAGCAGCCATGTTTTGTTGTTGGAATTGGTTATGGTTGAATCCATTGTTCTTGTTGTTTTCAATGAACTTGTTCAATTCTGTGGCGTCATACAAGACAGAAGCAAACTTGGACAATTGGGTAACATCAACACTCTTCTGATCCATCAATTCAATCTTCTTGTTCAACAAACTCCATAATATTTTGCCATCAACATCATAAGCAGAATCACCGTTTATGAAAGCACATGTTTCATCCAACCATGGTTGTAATGTTTTGGCCTTGGTCTTGCCTCTGATTAAAATACCTGGGAAGTCTAAGAAGTGCTTTGGTAGGAATACCACAGATTCATGGGATTGGATCTTAATGTTGGTGGTGTTTTGATATTGGGAGTTCTTCAAGGAAACGACATGACCACTAGCAGACCAACGGACAATTGGGAATTGTCTCTTGTTAAGTTCTTCTGGATTGGTGATTGGCAATACATTGACAGACTTGGTTTGAGCTGGAGCTCCTACTGGTATGGTGTTTATTGGGAATTGGGAGAATGGCGGAGCATTGGCAACTGGTGGTTGTTGTTGGAAAACAGGCTTGTTGTTAGGAACAAATGTGTTCTCAACTGAAGGCATATTGCTCATCATTGGTTGGTTGTTCATAGTATTTGGGAAACCAAATTGTTGTTGACCAACAAATTGTTGATTAGGCATCATTCCGTTTTTAGGAACAAACATACCATTTTGAGGAGCAAATGCATTGTTGACAGGTGGGATGTAACTACTTGTTCTACTGTGGCCATTTTGAACAACAGGATTAGCAGCAACAAATGCATTTGGTAACTCGTCGATTGGAGGTTGCATTTGTTGTTGAAAAAAGGCTTGTTGAACACTTGGATGAACAGTTGGAGCGTACTTAGAAGCAGCACCTTGATTCTTCTTTGGAGCATAAACACTGGAGTGAGATCTGGCATGAGCAACCTTGGTACCAGGAGTAATTGGACTCAATGGATTGTTTGCATTGTTCAAACCAGCAGTTTGTAAAGCATGTACACCTGGAGAACCAGTTGGAGGAACATTAGAATTTTGAATCCCCATAGCATGGTTGACTGGTGAGAAAGAAGCATTGCTGTTCTTTCTAATATGTTGGAATGAAGGAGCATACAGGTTCTTAGGCTTGTTGTCACCTATGATTGAGCTTGGCTTGTTAATACTACCTGATCTAGATGGAAGTCTTTGATTGTTGAATCCACCAGCTGGGAAATTGCTGCTAGCAGAATCAAATGTACCAGCATTGGAGTTTTGTAAACTTGGACTGTAAATACCAGCTGACAGAGATGATGCAGATACATTGCTTACAGCTCTGGCTCTAGTAGTATTTATAGGAGGATTCTTTGGAGGTTCATTTACAGGAGGTTTAGTTCTAGGAACAGCCTTTGGAGGAGCTACAGTGAATGGCAAATCAGTATTTGATGCTGGAATAGGACCTTTAGGCTTGTTTGCAGGTGGAGCATTGTTCATGTGAGGTTGGGTTGGTATTCCAGGCATTGGTTGACTGCTTACAATATTCAGAGGTGGCTTGACTATACCAGAATTTCCAGATTGAACGCTTAGACTTGGAGATGGATTGCTCATGGCTTGAGGAGCATATGGGTTCTTCTTAGAAGCAGACTTGTGAACACTTGGTGCAGCGTATGGGTTGACAGGTATGCTAGGGACAACAGCTGATGGGGCTTGAACGGCATCAACAGCAGCGGCTTCAGATGGAACAGGAGCAGCTGAAAATGATTGCTTAGGAACGCTGGCAGTTCTAATGGCCTTGGCCTTAGCAGGTGGCTTCAAGTTGGAAACTAGATCAACAGGGAAGTCATAAGCATCACTTTTGTGCTTTTCGGTTTTATATTTGGTGACAACAGGTGGCTTTTGATTTTCAACAGTAGCAGCTCTAGGAGCTATTATTTGTGGTTTAATGATATTCAAAGTTGGTTGAACAGTTGGTGCGTTACCAGAAATAATTATAGGTTCAATTCCAACATTGGATGTTTTGTGAACAGCAACTGGTTGAACTGCTTCAACTGTTGGTGCATACTTGCTAGCTTTCTTTGAAGACTCCTTTTCTTCTACAACCGGTTGTATTTGTTCTTCTGGGTTTTCCAATTCTTCATCACTATCCAGTAAACTGTCCTCGTCCAACAAATCACTATCTATAAGTTCATCAATTAGTTCTTGAGATTGAGCTTTGTCCAGTGGAGTTTGAACAACAGTGGCATTAGTGTAATCCTTCTTTTCGCTATATTCGTCATCAGCTGGGATCTCACCTTCTTTGTCACTCAACAAGATGGAGTCATCTTCTAGTAGACTATCTTCATCGGCGTGGTCTTCTGATTGTTCTGGCTTTGCAACAGTATTCAAATTATTGAAAAACTCAACATCATCGACTGGTTCATCAACAGAAACAATATTCACAGAAATATCTTCCTTTGGAATGGCATCTAATGGTTTGTCCATAGCTGGAGGCGCAGACAATTGGTCGAAGAAGGCTTGATCGTTTTCTTTTTGATCTTCAGGTTGATGGACTTCAGTTCCAGTAACTAGGTTTTCAGCAGAGATGTTGTTGAAGAAATCTTCATCACTTAAGTGGTCATCAATTTCAGGTTGTCTTTCAACAGTGGCAGGTTCATCAGCAGGTGGAGGTATGCTTTCAGTATTCATTTCTTCAGCTGGAGCGACGGCTTGAGGCTCTTCATGGGTATCTTGTATTAGAACTTCGCTTATTGGGTCAGAACCAGTGGCTGGTGATACTTCTTCAGCAGAGTATTCAGCAGTGACAACAGCATCATCTGGGATTTGTTCAACTTCCATGACAATTTCATCTGTTGGAGGAGAGGCTACCGGTTCAGAAACTGACAGTTCGCTTTCCAATACTGGTTGTGTTTCTTCTATAACTTGTTCTACTTGTGGTGGAGCCAATTCTTCTATTGGGATTTGTTCATCAATATCATTAGAAAGTTCAATATTTTCATCAAGTTCAGGAATTTCAGCAGTTTGGATGTTCTCTTGTAATTCTGGAATTTTACCGGCAATTTCGACATTTTCTTCAGATTCTATAATTTGATTAACAGCCTCAACTTCTTCTTGTAGTTCTGGAATTTCGTTGGCAACTTCATTTTGTTCTTGTAGTTCTGGAATTTTGTTGGCAACTTCATGTTGTTCTTGTAGTTCTGGCACTTCTTCAGCAACTTCATTTTGTTCTTGTAGTTCTGGTACTTCTTCAGCAACTTCGTCTTGTTCTTTTAGTTCTGGTACTTCTTCAGCAACTTCATCTTGTTCTTGTAGTTCTGGAATTTCGTTGGCAACTTCAACACCTTCATCCATTTCCGGTACTTCTATATCTTCATCCAACAACTCTTGTAGCTCAGCATCAAGTTCATCGTCCAATAAATCATCATCATTTCCAAGATCAACTTCAACAGATGATTTGGCTGGAATTTCGACATTTTCCTCATAGTGTACTTCAGGAATCATATCCTTTTGATCTTTCAGAGCATTCAAAGCATGATCGATTTCAGGAACTGGCAACTCTTGAACATCATTGCCATCAGCAAGGATCATTGAAGCATACTTTTCCAGCTTAACTTCAGTACCTTTTTGACTAACATTTGAAAATGCTCTGGTGTTGTTATCGGCGACTTCTAATTCTGGAACACTTTTAGAAACGTCATTGGTTGGTTCGGCAACAGCTTCGTATGGATGGATATCTTCATGATCGATGTCTAAGTCTAATTCATCGTCTGATAGTAATAAGTCGATGTCATCGCCAAACAAATCTTCATCTTGATCATTGACATCAGCTTTGGCGTCGGCGTCGTTAAAAAATGTATAATTGCTTCCGCTTCTTTGTTTGACATGAGATGTTTGTGCTGGTTCATTTTCTATATTTTCTTCATTGAGCAAATCTTCTAATTCTTGATCACCAAGTTCCTTAGAACCTTCTTCCTTATCTAAAACAACATCATTAGTTAAAAATTGATTTAGGTCAGTTGTTGATTTAGAAGTTTGGATATTTTGGTTCTTTCTCAAGGCTTTCTTTTTTTGCTGTCTTTTCTTAGCAGCAGCAGATACCATATTTGGAACAGTGTTATTTATCTTATGGTGTATTCGTTTGTTTTGGTTTCTATTAACGTGTATAAACACTTCTATTAGTTAAAATAATATCAAACACTTATTACAAGTGAAATATATGGGCTGTTTATCCTGTGTGTTTACACATGGCGGTAAAAAAATAGTGTGTTAAAATTTTTACGCGGCAAATTGACATTTTCATACACAAAAAAAAAAAAACAGATTTGGTGTGTCTTTCCAATTTGGGTAATTTACTGTTACAGCGGGGTAATTGAGTTGTAGATCACGTGTGTGTCGGATATAAGCAAGAAAAATTTTATAACAAAAATTTTGTTTCTTTTTTTTTTTTTTTTTGGCCAAATATTTTTCCTTGGCTTTAAACCTCATCTAGTACAATCTACAAGCAAACAGTTAGAAGATTAAACAAATTCTAGGCAAATAACCATATAAAACATACACAAACAGAGACAAAATGGCTAAACAAAAAGGTCCCAAGACTACCAACTATCATAAACTAGCACCAGAAAAGGAAAGATTCATCCAATGTTGCTCTGACATCACTTTAGAACTGATACAATCAGTCACCAATCCAAACTTATCAACCAAAGAAATCAATTTAAACGGTTTAATCATGGCCAATTCTAAGAAATACAAGTTAAAAAACCAACCTAGACTAACTGACATTATCAATTCCATTCCTGATCAATACAAGAAGTATTTACTACCTAAACTTAAGGCCAAGCCTGTAAGATCTGCCAGTGGTGTTTCCATTGTTGCTCTTGAATCCATTCCTCATAGATGTCCACACATTGCCTACACCGGTAACATTTGTGTTTACTGTCCTGGTGGGCCAGATTCTGATTTTGAATATTCAGCTCAATCTTATACAGGTTATGAACCTACTTCCATGAGAGCGATTAGAGCCAGATATGATCCTTATGAGCAATGTAGAGGAAGAATTGAACAATTGAAACAATTGGGTCACTCAGTGGATAAAGTTGAATACATTGTCATGGGTGGGACATTCATGTCTTTGCCTAATGAGTATAGAGAAAACTTCATCACACAAATGCATAATGCATTGAGTGGATACAACGGAAATGATCTTGATGAAGCTATCAGATACTCGCAACAATCAAAAACTAAGTGTGTAGGTATTACTATTGAAACTAGACCGGACTATTGTACAGAAACACATTTGGACGACATGTTGAGATATGGATGTACAAGACTGGAAGTTGGTGTTCAATCCATTTACGAGGATGTTGCCAGAGATACTAATAGAGGACATACTGTTCAATCTGTTTGTGAAACATTTGCTGTTGCCAAGGATGCTGGTTATAAGATTGTTTCCCACATGATGCCTGATTTACCAAATGTTGGGTTGGAAAGAGATATTGAACAATTCATTGAATACTTTGAGAACCCAGCATTCAGAACTGATGGTTTGAAGATATACCCAACGTTGGTCATCAGAGGTACTGGTTTGTATGAGCTTTGGAAAATAGGTAAGTATCAATCATACAACGCCAACGTCTTGGTTGACTTGGTTGCCAGAATCATGGCCTTGGTGCCACCTTGGACAAGAATTTATAGAGTCCAAAGAGATATTCCTATGCCATTGGTCACTTCAGGTGTTGATAATGGTAATTTAAGAGAGTTGGCCTTGGCCAGAATGAAGGATTTTGGTACAACTTCAAGAGATGTAAGAACTAGAGAAGTTGGTATCCAAGAAATTCATTCCAAGATCCAACCTGACCAAATTGAACTTATCAGAAGAGATTATTACGCCAATGGTGGTTGGGAAACTTTCTTGGCTTATGAAGATCCAAAACAAGATATCTTGATTGGTTTACTAAGACTGAGAAAGGCTTCTAAAAAATACACATACAGAAAGGAATTCACCAAGCAAAGAACTTCTATCATCAGAGAATTGCATGTTTACGGTTCTGTAGTGCCTTTACACTCCAGAGATCCAAGAAAGTTCCAACATCAAGGTTTCGGTACTTTGTTGATGGAAGAGGCTGAAAGAATTGCCAGGGAAGAACATGGCAGTGAAAAGATTTCTGTTATTTCAGGTGTTGGTGTAAGAAACTATTATTCCAGATTAGGTTACGAATTGGACGGTCCATTCATGTCCAAAGCTATATAAGATTTCTGTCAATTATTTATATCAATAAAAAATTTAAAAATTTTCGTTTATTCATTACTATTATAAATTAAACCTTTCATTTTTAATGAAAATATATACAAGATGTTTTATAATATTGGATGCTTTGAAGTTCTCTATAAAAAGTGTGTTTATCAACATTCTTCAATTTATTTAATATCATCAAATCTGATACTTTCAAGAATTTCTTTAGCACCTAGTTCACATAGCTTGGCACTTAATAAAATACCAGCCTCGTTGGAGTCCATGTTGACATCCTCGATGTGTTTTGTTATTGAAGCCTCAACGAATTCACTACCATCAACACTTATAACACAGCCGTGAATGGTTAAAGTGGATGTTTTTTCATTATAATTAGTTTCAACACCTATAGGAACTGAGCACCCACCTTCAAGTGATCTCATCAATGCTCTTTCGGCCAAACAACAAACTGTAGCTTCCTTATCGGCAATCATATCACAGACATATTGCATGACAGGATCATTTTGTCTGATTTCTAAACCCAATGCACCTTGTCCAACGGCATGATACATCTCATCTTTGTTTAAAGTAAAACTTATACGATGTGTCAATCCCTGTCTGATCAACCCAGCAGAAGCTAGGATTATACAAGCAAATGGTGATTCTGGATCATCCAATTTTTTCAATCTAGTTATCAAGTTCCCTCTTACAGATTCAAACCTCAATGACGGGTAAACTTTTCTTAATTGTGCAGATCTTCTGACTGATGATGTTCCAATGATAGAATCCTCCGGCAAGTCAGCTAAGGATTTATAAGTGGATCCAGCTTTTAAAACTACACAATCTGAAGGATCTTCTCTTTTGGTGATCCCACCTAACACAAACCCTTGAGGTAATGTGGTGGGCATGTCTTTTAGAGAATGGACTACTATGTCTAATTCCTTGTTTTCAAGCTTGTCTTCTAATTCCTTAGTCCATAAGGCTTTACCGCCGAATGAATATAATGGCTTTGTAAGAACATTGTCACCAAGAGTTTTGTATTTGGTGATTGGTGTTTCTTCTACGTTTGGGAATGTCTGTTTGATTAGTTCAGCAACGTGTTCACTTTGGACAACAGCTAAAGCAGAACTTCTCCCACCAACGCTGATGATGTTAGGTACTTTTTGTTCAGTTGACATTATAAATTATTATATTTTTATTTGTTTAAAAAAAATTTGTACAATTATATTTTATCTTTTTGTGATTATAATTGTAAGCCTCCTCCTCCTTTAATTTACAGTAATGGTATGTTAGTTATTGGTAACAACTTTTATGATGTGGTATAAAACTGTATGTGTTTAATGAAAATTCTCTGGGAATGTGATTAAATAAGAAAACGTGATTGTTAATGTATATGTGAATACTACTTTTTATTTTTCTGTGGTTTTGTAGTATAATTCAAACAAGCTAAGAACTAAAAATATAATCTGTTGCTGGCCTTTGTAGGGATGTTTTTTGGTTGTGATCTCCAGTAATGAAATTTGAATACTTTTCCTCTCTTTTTTTTCACTTTCGAATTTTCAATTTTTTTTTTTCCCTTTGAGTGAAAATTTTTCTTACGACGTTTTAGAGAGAGAATCAACTTTGATGTGAAAGGCTATTTATTTAAGATACATTTAAAAATATTTTTGTAGTTATCGTGAACCTTTTGCTTATATCTGATGATCATAACCTAAGATTATTTCAATTACCTCAATCGAAACAAACGAGGCCCATCGCATGTTGAAATTACCTTAAAAATTAGCCTCCACAAGGATTAGCAGATTTGACCAAAAAATGCAGCGATGCGATTCACGGACTAGAACGTTTTTTTTAAAAAAAATTTAACGAGCAGCTATTAGCTTATCTCAGCAGAACTCTTCATTTAAAGACTCCGTTGGCTATTTATAAGAGTAAATGTTTATATAGTGGACAGGTTGCACAATTTAGGAACCAGAGAAAATGGACCCACCCAAACCATTTGGTAATTAGAACCGTAGTACACATCTCCTTTGATCTTGTTGTGCAAGTTTATTCTTAAGAAAATTAAGTATGTTAGGATGTAATATAAGCCTATGCCAGTGAAAATATGCCACCATGCATGCAATTCCAGAATGTTACCCAAAGGAAGTTTCAAATAATCTCTTCTGATTGTTCTGAAGTTGCCACAGAATTGTCTATCCAACCCCCATAGCAAGAACCCAGTTCCGAAAAGTGATACACCCATTAAGGATGATTTCAATAAGTTCTTTTTCAAAGTTGGTTCTTTAATAAATCTTCTTGTTAAACGAACAGATGCATAGACAATGACAAAATTTAGCAGTCCATAGCTGATTTCGTGGAATATAGGATCAGTTAAGAAGAAGTAGTATACTATAGTCATTACCAATGATAATCCGGTTAGTAAATAGATAATGAACTGTTCGTATGCTTTAGAAATAGCTGGGTAATTGGCTTTACTACTATCACTCGTAATCAACATACTACTTTCGTTATTATCTTCTTCGTCTTCGTCGTTTTTGCTTTCCAAGTTCTTAAGTTGTTGGAAGTATTTGTCCGTTTTAGATTTAGTGAAATATAGCAATGGCTCACAAATGACACTGTAACATGGAATACATGTAATATAAATCATTGGAAGTTCATCCAACAATTGACAATCGTATCTTAAACTCATGTGGAAGAATGCAGATCCTACACCTACTAAGAGAAGTCCCAGCATCGTTAGCTTATATCTTGTTTCCGTAATGCCAACTTTCTTAAGTCTATATAATAAATAGAAACTCACAAATATGTATGACATGTTGGATAAGGTGTTGCAGAACTCAGCAATGAATGATGATTGGACATAGTTTTCTTCACACCAGTCGATGGTGCTTGTGACATTCCCCCATATAGGGGTATGTTTCAAAGTGACGGACATGTTGTTGTCGGGGTTTATATCAGGGTATGATCTGTAGAAGATCTGTTTAACCAGCTCTATCATTATTAAGTTATTAGATGTTATAAGATGTTATTGTTTGGTTTGATAAGAATATATTTTAATTTTAAAAACTGATAAAGGTTGAGTTTAAGTATGGGCACGGCTAAAAAGGTTACTAGATTTTTTTTCCCACCGTGAATGAAATCTTGGCCCTCTTTAGCCACGGGTAAATTAACTCATCCTGTTAAAAGCGATAAAAGGTTCTTAGCAGTCGTTGTGGAGTTATCGTCTGTGGGATTATTATAGTGAAGATGTGGAGTATTATGTAAAAAGTGGAAAAAGAATTATTTGTAAAACGATAAAAGGATTGGATAAAAAATGTAGAAGAGAATGGAGTACCGTTGATAAGGTTACAACTGATAATCACTAGTTGGAGGATTATTATTAATGCTGATAGAGTAGTATAAAATTGTGGAAATAGTAAATGTGGTAATTACATGTATAAATTCTCTATTACTTTAATAAAAAGTACTATATGAATAAAAATACCGAAGTAAATGATATTGTTTGATAGATCACTGTATTTTGTAGTGATACGCTCGGAGATAATGTTTATCTATATAGCAATTATTTTTTAATTATGTTCAACTTTAGTGATAATAATACACTATCAAATAATAAAAGAAAATAAACCACGACTACTACTGCTTATTTCATATCTTCTTTATACTATTTCTTGTATAACCTATAGTGCTGATAACTATGTACAGAGTATTATCCTGGTTATCCTTATCTCCGCTGTGTAGTTTCTTTTTTTTTTTCCTTCCGTAAGACAAAATCTACTTCTAAAAATAAATCTAAAAAGACGAAGCGGGATTTTTCTATGTGTCTTTTGGTTGAACTGTCAATGTTCTTCAATTGTTCAAAAACACTTCTAGGTTGTTTATTGAAGATAAGCTGTATAAACAATCTGAACAAAAGATAGATCAGCAACCCATAAAAAAAAATAATTAAGAATCACAAGGTTCAAACACCATCTCTTAAAGTCTTTGAGGTATACCATATTCTAAACAAATCATATAGTAAAGATACAACTCGTTGATAATAAACACACTGGACAAACACACCTTCTACTAGCACATCCCGATAACAATTCTCACTTCAGACACATATATTAAATAACAAAATGGGTAGAAAGAAAATTGATATTGAACCAATCACCAATGATAGGAACAAGACTGTCACCTTTTTAAAGAGAAAACAAGGTTTATTCAAAAAGGCATTTGAACTCTCAGTTCTATGTTCTGTGGACATCCAAGTAGTTATACTGGGATCAAATAGGCAGTTTTATGAATACACAACTGTTAATCCAGAGGAGATGAAGAAAATTTACTATAAAGATAATATGATCCATAACATACAAACACCTAAAGATTACGATCCAAAGCTACACATGAAGGAAACTATAGATCTGAATGATGCAACCAGGTACAAAGGTCCTTGGAACCCTCATGGTAAAACCAATCACAAGAGAACACACTCCGGAAGACTTGTATACACTGAAGAAGATGTTTCCAACAACAATGTAAATATGCCACATCACAGCAAGAAACACAGCAAGTCGGCAATGTCCAATGATTTGGAGGATATAATTGAACAAGATCAATACAAAAATAAACATGGCCATCAACATATTTTGAAAAACCAAAGTCTGAATATGAGTGGGCATATGGAGAATTCCGATGAAGAAGATGGCCATTATGCCAACGATGGCATTGATGAGGAGAATATAGATGATGAAAACAACGGAAGCAATATGGGTGTTGTAAATAACAAAAACTTAGCCAACAATAATTTAAAGAGACAATTGGGATCAGATGCCAGTGGATATGACGACAACAAGAATAGTCATATTTCAGCTAAGAAGAGAAGAGTTAATAATAGCAGTTTGTTGAAACAATCCGAACCAAGTTCTGAAATCATGGGCAAAGGAGCTTCATATGTTTTCCCCAACCCTTTAAATTCAGCAACTGATTCAGATATGAACAAGAGATTGCCAACTCTAGATACACAAAAGATCATGAATTCTGATAATGGAAACAATTCATTTTTGCAACAACCACATACGGCAACATCATACCAGTATAATGGAAACAAGTACAATATGTCTGATTTACAAATAAAGACTAAACAGCAATATCAAGGGCATGATGGTACAAATAGAAGCTTCACTACGAGAGAGAGCAAAATCAAGAATGAGTTTGATTCAGATAACGACAACTTGGTCACACCTACATCAGCCACATCACTGACGGGAATGACATTCGAGCCTAATTTGTTCACACCTAACTTGTCTAAAATGAGCACAGATAGTCAAAGATATCAACAAAGCAATCCAATGATTAAGAACTCGCCACAATTCCAACAACAATCTTTTACTAGAAGACCGCGTTTGAGAGTGGAAATACCAAAGACAAATAAGGATGCTTTACAAAAGCAACATGAGAACATGCAAATGAGGCAGAATGGCAACAATCCAAGTAGTATTATACCTTTATCGGCTAGAGGAGGATTTGGAGCTAATAATGGAACTCCAATAGGACCTTTATCTGCAAATTTGTTTTCTGCCATGCAATACCAAGCAGCCAATAATCAGCTGAATACTCCTAATTTGAATTTTTTCATTAATGGGAATAACAATCCAAATGATAAATCTGCTCCAACTTCATCATACATGCAGTTTTTAAAAAATGGGTATTTTGACAATTATCAACAACAAGGTAATTCTGCAGCTCAAGGGAACTCTGCAAACACTGCATTCAAGAACAGAAGACAATCCATGGAGAACAACAATTCTAATCAACTTTCAATAGCCAAGCAAAGACAACAACTCCAATCGCCCACATTCAGTTCATTTTTGGAAAACGGATTCATGATGATGTCACCTGACGGGCCACATTCTGGTGTGCCCAACTCTCGATACCCATTGAATCCAACTTTAAAAAAAGATAATAATGTATCAACTTCCCAAGATCTGAATGGATTAGATTTAGACAATTTCCAAGACAAAAATGGCGGGTTTGGTAATTTAAAAACACTTGGGAAGTATCAATTAGCCGGACATTTCCCTCAACTCCAAAAACAGAAGAGAGGAAGTGATGGACAATTACATAAAGAAGAAGTGGATGAAGATAATGCATTTGAAGGGGATGATAGTAATGTTGTAGTTCCTGTGAGTTCAAAAGTGGGGTCAGCAGAAGTTCAAGGAGATGAAGGTGATCTGGTTGTGAATACACCAAAGAAGCATAAGAATGTTAATGATGCAGGTGCTGACTTTTTGTTGGCGCCAGGAAACATGGATGCGAATGATGTTGGTAGTCTGGGTAACAATGAGTTTTTGAAGTAACAGTGCTTATAGATTGTGGAGAGTATTTATTGAAATAAGGTTTTAATTTTGAAAGTTTCACCGATCAGTCATGTGACTCGGAGGATGGGCATGTGTCATTTTTTTGTAACAATATTTTTGTTTTAGAAAAAAGTTATTTCCTAAAAGGGTAATAGATAAGTTTTTTTATAAAAAAAAATGTGAAAATAGATTAAAAATCGGAGTTAAGAACACATAAAAGTAGTGGTATTTCCCGAATAAGATATTATAAATATTTTGGTGGGTAGAAATTACCCGTTTAGGTAATATTTGGATTTATTTTTTTCCTCAACGTCTTGTTCAAATATTTAAAGAAGTGTTCTTTCCCGCATTTTTTTAATTTAATTTTTTTTTTCAAATTTTTCACATCTCTGATTTTTTATTTTTTGATGAGAATCATAATTTCCTAATTGGTCAACACTTTCTTAATTGGGATAGTTTTTCCTAATTAGGAAACGCGCACTGCTAAAAAAAATACAACTGGTGTGCGAGTATTCTTTGGTGGAAACTTTCAAACTGATTTTTTTCCTTACGCCTTTGGTGGAAAAGTAAACTATTCGTTCTGTTTAACGTTTAGCAGTTATGGTTATTAATTCTTTAACAAAACTATTAACAAAAATATACATTTAGACCATTAGCTAACCAAAAGACATAGGATAAAATGAAGGTATGTAACCTCTAATAAGCAGATCAGCTTAAGCTGGCATGAAGAGACACCGATGGTGTTTCAGCGTACAACCATTGATAATGAATGAGAGAAAACTAGGATTTTTGGAATGATACACATGTGAATGATTGATGAATATAATGATTATGATATGGAAAATGGATAAACATCAATATGCAATAAACAGAGATTGAGATCTGTTGATGTGGCAAAGCATCTAGTGGAAGATAGAACAGAGAACTCATGATACAGCGTTGACGATAAAAACTACAGAACTTTTATTATTTACAAAAGCGCATTGGACAATACATAACATGAGAGAGTATGAAGACGTATGATAAATGTTGTACATTGATTCATCTTGAAAAAGTGATAATTAATTACAAAAACGATATGAAATATTTTCAAAATATTCAGATTATAACGAACATATTTGTCATTTAATATCACTGTGGATGAATAACATCACCATTTAATCTATTATCATCATATCATTTACCCTATATCATCCATCCCCAATACTTGTTTTCTCAAATGTTAATCAATGAACACAACAATCTCCAATTATTAAAGATCAACCCACTTACTAACAATTATTTCAATCTATTCTTCCACACTCTTAATACTATTCCAAACAGTTGAACATTTCTTACCCAATTAACGGTTCCCAAAAGGTTGTCGAAATCGATGACGAACACAGAATCAGAGTCTTCTACGACAAGAGAATCGGTCAAGAAGTTGAAGGTGAACACGTCGGTGACGAATTCAAGGGTTACACTTTCAAGATCTCTGGTGGTAACGACAAGCAAGGTTTCCCAATGAAGCAAGGTGTCTTGATCCCAAACAGAGTTAAGTTATTAATGGGTAAAGGTGTTTCTTGTTACAGACCAAGAAGAAACGGTGAAAGAAAGAGAAAGTCCGTCAGAGGTGCCATCGTTGGTCCAGACATGGCTGTCTTATCTTTAGTCATCACCAAGAAGGGTGACGCCGAATTAGAAGGTGTTACTGACACTGTTGTTCCAAAGAGATTAGGTCCAAAGAGAGCTAACCACATCAGAAAGTTCTTCGGTTTAACCAAGGAAGATGATGTCAGAGACTTCGTCATCAGAAGAGAAGTCACCAAGGGTGACAAGTCTTACACCAAGGCTCCAAAGATCCAAAGATTAGTTACTCCTCAAAGATTACAAAGAAAGAGAGCTCAAAAGGCCTTCAAGATCAACAACGCTCAAAGACAAAGAGCCGAAGCTGCCGAATACGCCTCTTTATTAGCCGAAAGATTAACTGAAAGAAAGCAACAAAAGGCTGAAATCAGAAAGAGAAGAGCTTCTTCCTTAAAGGCTTAAATTTTGTGAATATAATAATCTAATCATTAGCTAACAGCCAATTTAGGTGCTGTGTGTTATTTATCTACTTTATCTATCTTTACAAATTATAAATCAAATACTATAAACCAAACAAAATATAAAAAAAAACAACTTTTCAAATCTCAATTTAAACTTTATCTCTTTTTTAATAATCATATTACAAATGGTGCTTCATATATACCCAACTTAACGTAAAGTGACAATTTCTTCGGCAGAAGTAGGATGGATGGCTACACAAGCATCAAAGTCAGCCTTGGTGGCACCCATCTTAACAGCAACACCGAACCCTTGCAAGATCTCAGCAGAGAAGTCACCAACCATGTGCAAACCTACAACCTTTTCGTTTTCTCCATGACAGATCAACTTATACTTGGTTGGTTCCTTTTGTTCTTCTTCCAACATGGCGTAGTACATACCCTTAAATGATGATGTGTAGATCTTTAAAGAATCCTTGCCAAACTTTTCAACGGCTTGTTCTTCAGATAAACCAATGGATCCAGCTTCAGGGTGGGAGAAGATGGCACTTGGAACGTTTTCATAATCTTGCTTTTGGTTCTTGAATTCTTCAGGACCGAATAATCTGTTGGCTAGCTTTCTACCAGCAGCAATGGCGACTGGAGTCAATTCAACATTACCAACAACGTCACCAAGAGCATAGACACCCTTGATGTTGGTGTTTTGGTATTCATCAACAATGATTTGGTCCTTTTCGTTCAATTTAACGCCAATGGTTTCTAAACCTAAACCTAAGTGGGACTTTCTACCAATAGCCCAAATCAGACAATCAACATTGTTCAAAACTTCACCATTGGCGAAGGTGATCTTCTTGGACTTCCCATCGGCTTCTAATTCAACCTTGGAAACATTGTGTTGTTTTAAAACATTGATCCCTTCTCTTATGTATTCTTCAGTGATGGTATCTTGGATGATATGGTCAAAGTTTCTTAAAACAGTATCACCTCTAATAGCTAAGGAAACGTTTGAACCTAAAGATTTGAAAACACCAGCCAATTCAACGGCAATGTAACCAGCACCAACAACTACAACGTTCTTTGGTTGTTCTTCCAATCTGAAGAATCCATCAGAATCAGTACCGTGTTCGTAACCTTGGATGTTTTCTGGATGAACTGGCTTACCACCAGTAGCAATCATGATCTTATCAGCAGTGTAAATCTCGGTCTTACCAGGTTGGTTTTTAAAAGTAACTTCAACAGTGTTTTCCTTAATGATCTTGGCAAATCCATAAACAAACTCAACACCTTCCTTAGTCAAGTTTCTTTCATAAATACCAAACAATCTGTGGACATAAGCATCTCTCTTTTCCTTGAAGTATGGCCAATCAAAAGTTAAATGTTTCTTGTCCAATGGCAAGTCCTTGTATAACCCGTACCCATGGGCGTGTTGGATCTTCTTGGCTAAATCGGCGGCATTCCACATGACTTTCTTTGGTACACAACCAACACCAACACAAGTACCACCAAGAGTGTTTGCTTCAACTAATAAGGTCTTGGCTCCGTAAGATGCTGCTCTTCTGGAAAAGGCAACACCACCAGAACCACCACCAATAACTAATACATCATAATGATTGGACATGTTTCTTTTGCTTATAATTCGAATAATATTCTTTGCTGGTTTCATATATCTTAGCAGAACAATGTTTCTATTTGGATTACAGACAATGAGAGTGTGTTTAAATAGTTCAAAGAATGATTATCTTAAAGCCTTTTTTTTTAAATTCCACAGTTCAATTACGTTAACGAGTGATATCGTTTTTCTCCCCGTGAAAAAAAAAGTGAAATTTGGCGTGCGGAGTTAAATTGGATAACGTAATAATCTTAGAAAATAACAATCCCCGACAATTTCAAACGGGATAAGACAATCGTTAGACAACCAAGTCATCTGTTCTTTCAGGGGTCGTGTTCAGTACATCATTGTCCTGGAGGATAGTGATGATCTGCTGTTCTTTGATGAAATCAGTGCTAGGCTCGTCCAACAGGTCAAAGTAAAAGTCTCTACTCATGTTTAAAATGTTCTTGATTAATCCTGGACTTTTCAGTGTTGTTGTTAGTTTTTCATCTGAGTTTAGAGTCTTTTCCTTTAAAACTTCACGTTTTTCGATTTTGTATGCCATCACTACTATGTAACTCAACACTAATGACACTACAAACGTCAAAAGACTGAGACCGGTGAAGAACCAGCCGTAATTCATCTTTCTTATCAACCCATGGGCAATTGCAGAACTGATTGCTGCACCACCATTCCTCATTGCATTCAAAACTGAAATTGCCGTACCCGTTTGATTTTTAGCAATATGGGAGCAGTACGTACTAGCCGAATTGGTGGACCAAGTCAATCCTATACCTATAAAGAAAGTACTCACTAGCACCAAGGCAGAAGGTAATTTAAATTGTATGAACCATCCGTATATCAAAGTGCTTATACAAGAACATGCTACTCCAATGAGTAAAAACGCGAGTCTTAACTCAGAGTTTACTAACTTCTTCTTTTCTTTTAATTTGGTTAAGGTTCTGTCCGAAATTCTTCCTGATGTTAAATTTCCTAAAATTAAACCTAAACCGGGGACTACGTAACTCACTGCTGATGTCAAATTATTGAAATGATAAACTTCTTGTAATCTATGCGATAGGGTTATCACAAATGCGTAGTACAATGAAAACTGTAAAGATACACAAAGTGAAACTAACAAAATATATTTCATCTTAAGCACGTTGATGAAATTTTTAAAGTTAATCTTCGGTGGTGGTGCATATCTTTCTTTAAACAACTTGGAATCACTTATTGGGTTCTTAATTGCACCAAACAACATTTTCATATCAGCTCTTCTGCACATTTTTTCTTCTTCAGGAGTCAAAGTGGTAGTCTGCTTCATGTCGACTATCCATCTTGGATCACCATTACCAACTAATGACCTACATGTTTCCGGAACTATAAATACGACTATTGGTGCAGCAACTGCATTTACAATCACAAGTAATAAAAACAACCATCTCCATCTATCCCCTTTTATTGAAATATCCACATTGCCTTGATTATCTGGGTCGTAATTCGACATGATCAACCCAGCTATTATCGGAGCCACAACAGGAGCCAAATTTGGTCCTAAGAAGAAGTATCCCATGTACGTACCTCTCCACTGCAAAGGGACCAAATCTCTGACAATCCCACACCCAGCACTGATGAACGAACTTGCTGAAATGGCTTGAATCACTCTCAACCCATACAACTGACCTAAAATATTCTTGGTACTCAAATCATTCAATCTTGATAAGAGACTATTGCTGATCAATCCCAAACATATACCAAACACCAAGATAATTTTCCTACCATATCTATCACAAATTATCCCCCAAAAAATAGGAAAAATGCAAAACACAGCCATGAACACTGAAATGGATCCATTCATCTCTGATGTGGTTAGACCAAGTTTTTCCATGAGTGTTGGGATGGCAGGGATGTATAAATTCCCAGATAAAGGACCAATAGAGGCAACCAGGGCAACACAGAAGATGATCAATCTATAGTTGAAGGTTGTGTATGGGAATCGTCTTTCTTGTTTGTCACTCTCTGTGAAGGTGATATTATTGAATTTGTTTTTGTGGTTGGGATATAAGGAAAGAGTTTGGGATCTCAAAGAAGCAGGTAAGGATCTTGATATAGTTGGGTCTTCGAGAATTGTTTGAATGTTGGTCTTTTCATCAGTGTAGTAGGATGATTCTTTAAGACTTTCAGACTCTCCCCAAAGATTCTTGTATGGCTTGTTGTCGTACTTGAAAAAGTCAATTTTGGAGGAGTCTTCAGGCACTAGGTTGTCTTCGCTTATTTTGAAGTTCTTCAAGCTTTTGTTCATTTCTGTTCTAAACGAGTCAGGTGACTCTTCCAAATTGTTTACATTATTGTTTACCATGGTTTTAAAATGTTGTTTATTAGTTGGTATAGTGGTTAAAATGTAAACAATATATTAAAATATAGTAAATAATTTAAATTTATAGTTGGTTATTGCAGTACTTTTCTAGCTTTACCAACTTTAATGAGCATTTACCACACTTTGATTGACCACATCCGCTGGTGGCAATTGATTACAAAAGTTGACCATCCGCCATTTTTTTGTATTTTCTGTTTGGGTTAATTAATTAAACCCCTGGCATTTTTTCCTTTTTCGTAAACGCGCGCATCATCTTTTTTTTACCAACTTCAACGGCTGAAGATCTGCAAAAAATTGAAAAAAAAGTTTTAAAAATCGTTTCATTTCTAAGTAACCTATAGTTAAGTATGTGTTTATGTTTTTTCTGTTCAATTGGCCTGCTAATCAGAACCACTATATATATCTCAAAATATCCGTTGGAAAAAAAATCATGGCTAACACATTCTGGGCAAAATAATCAATTTTTTAAAAAAGTAGCAATGGAAAAGGGAAATGACTGTGACAACATCACAACCTTAACGGTAATCGGTACTACCGTTACCTCTCTTACCACTGGCTAAATGCTTAGGTAGAGCAACAACGTTATGTCTATCGGATTCACCGGCTCTGGCCATTCTATTTCTTTCTCTTCTTTGGATCTTTTGTAATCTTTGAGCTCTGGCTCTGGCTTCACCATCGGCAACACCGTCCAATTCTCTATTGCTTTGGGTTAACTTACCACCAGCATTATGACCTTTCTTGATAGCAGACAAAGATGAGTTTTCAGCAACAATAACATCAGCACCAGTTTCGTGGTATTGGTTATCAGCCAAGTTTTGTAAAGCAGCATCCTTCAACTTGGTGGTATCAATACCAATGGAGTCCATGTGGGTTTCCATTTCGTTATAGGATTTGATCATCTTATTTCTTGGTAATATGGCCTTGTTATGTAGGGATTTTCTTAATCTACCATCACTTATCATCATGGCTTGCTTTTCTCTGATCCATTTGGCCTTTGCCTTGATGTCTTCGATTTCTTCCAAACTTAGTTCTTCATAAACATCAGCAGAGTAATCTTCATCATCAGAATCGTAGAAACCTTCACCCATCAACTTTTCTTCTTCTTCTTCAAGTAATCTTAACTTTTCCATGATTTCTGGATCAATGTAATCTGCAATATTCTTACCATCAATGATTTCTGGAATTTTATCATTCTTCCATTCATCGTTCTCTAAAATATATTTATCTTTCAAGTTGATGTTGAAGACACCGGCACCACCGTTTTCTTCTTCAATTTCTCTAGCCAACTTTCTTCTATTTTCATCATTGACATCGTATTTTTCCATGTTCTTGTAAGATTCTGGAATATAAGCAGCTCTTTCAACATCATCTCTCTTTTGAGGGAAAGAAACATGAATCTTGTTCATGATGTTGTTGATTCTGGAATCGGATTTCAACTTGGATTCCATTCTGGAAGATAACAACTTGTCACAAGCCTTATCTCTGACAGATTCAACACCAGCCATTAAGTCTTGGTCGTTGATACAAGAAGTTTCAATCATTTCAACACCGGACATTTGCTTAACAGAGTTGATTAATTCAATGTTGTGTTGATCTAAGTGTTCCATCTTGATGATATCAGATTTATTCAAAACAACTAAGACAGACTTGTTTTGGAATAATGGCTTGATGTTGTGGAAAAGCTTAACTTGAGCTTCAATGGAGAAACCACATTGTTCGGATAAATCCATGAAGTATAAGATACAAGATCTTAAATGGGCAATGGCGTAAATGGATTGCATTTCAATGTTGTTCATTTCTTCAGTTGGTCTATCTAAAATACCTGGAGTATCAATGGCTTGGAATCTCAAATGCTTGTAATCAAAGTGACCAACGAATAGAGATTTGGTGGTGAAGGCATATGGTTGAACTTCAACATCGGCCTTGGTAATCTTTCTTAAGAAAGAAGATTTACCAACGTTTGGATAACCACAGATGACTAAAGTTCTGGTGTTTGGATCAATCATTGGCAATCTACCCAAATGTTGTCTGACTTGTTCTAAGTAAACCAATGGGTCTTTCAACTTCTTGACAATGGTGGCCATTCTACCTAAAGCGGCTCTCTTCAATTGCTTACATTGGAATAAGGATTGACCGAACTTCAATAATCTACAGTAATCTCTTTCAACTTGTTCAATCAAAGTCTTGGCTTTGGAAACAGAAGCTAAGGAGATTTTATAATGGTTCTTTTCGTATAAAGTGTCCATTAAATCTTTGTGGAAAGGATGTAGATCATCGATCTTTGGGAATTTCAAGATAATATCATCGATCTTTTCAATGAAACCTTCACTAGTAAATTTAACTTTTCTCAAGTAGAAGGCTCTGATTCTTTGAATCTTGAAACCTGGTCTAACGATAGTTGGAGTCTTTCTTTGAGTTCTGTTCAAGACAATATCCAACATATCATTACTGTTAGGAACAGTAGGAATATCTTTCCAAGTCAATTGCATTTTTTTATTTCTTTTATTTGAGGTTTAATTTATAATGTGAATGAAAAAAAGCTATAGAGTACTAATAAAGTATAGAGATAAGTCTATTATTATGTTGTTGATCTGGTGTATATTTTTTTTGGTCTTTTATTAACCTTTTCTATGTATAAGCTTTGATCCAAGATGATAAAGAAGTGATAGATTTCACTATATTTTAAATTATTAGGATTTCTTTTCAAGAAGAGAAAAAAAAAAGAAAAGTTAGAGATGATATTTGCCTGTTTTGGATTAGGCGCTGTGAAAAAAAGCAATTTTTGCTAGTAGGAGAAAAAAAGAGAGTGTGTCCCATAATTTCCCAATTAGGAAATTTTTACTTTCATAAAAAAAAGATAAGAAACCAGATCAAAGTCGGAGATAAAAAATATATCGGATATAAATATTAACATCACAACACGTGACTTAAACCTCAAATTTGTTTAAAATTTTTTTTTTACCACCGTATATTTGGTTTTTTGGTGTTTTTAATTATTTTTTGTGAATTATCACAGCTAAACCCCCCTAAACTATTAGCTCTATAAACACTCTTAATAAACCAGTAAAAAAAAACGTATATCATATAGATACTATTAACTGTTTTCATACTCACATTTAAATTTGAGCTTTTAAAAACAAGAACCCAATAAATACTTGGTCTATTAAATATCATCTATAGCTTTAACTATTGTAACATAAAAATGGCTGCTCCACCACAACAAATGCAAGTCCCAAAGGACTTGGTCGAGACTATTGTTCTGATCTTAAGAGATCACCCTGAATTGAAACAAAGAGAAGGACTTTTAAAGCTTGAAAAGGCTGATCCTGCCACTGGTGATACACAAAAGAACCTGGAATTTTTCAGAATGAAAAGATTGATCAGAGCTATTCAATCCAAAGAATTCTCTGCTGCTATTAAAGAAAAACCACAAGTTATGAGAAACTTGAAAAACAATACCAGAGAAGAATGTATACAAGTCATTATTTTGCTACTGCAGTTAAAGTTCATAACCCCAGTTGTCAAACCTGCACATCAAATTTTAAAGAAAGAATTCAAGATCAAACCTTCCAAAACATTCCCTACTATCTTGGCAATTACTCCAGATGTTATAAAACGTGTTGAAGAGTCTGAAAATTTGAACATAGCTGATTATAAAATAGACTTTGGTAACCCACAATTATCAGATGATAGATATTTCTGTTGGAACATAACTCCTATAAACAAATCCAGACTATCGCAACAAGGTGTAGCTGCTGCTACTTCCTTGGAAAAACAAGGCAAAACATCAAGCAGTCTATGGGACAAGCTTAAGATTGTTCTGATCATATCAATAGGTATAACACTAGTATTATACCCTGTTTGGCCATACAAAATGAGAATTGGTGTATACTACGGAAGTTACGGTGTTTTAGGATTACTAGCAGCATTCTTCGTAATGGCTATATTAAGATACATTCTATATTTATTGACATTGCCAGTATACAAGAGTCAAGGTGGATTCTGGATATTCCCTAACTTGTTTGAAGATTGTGGATTCATTGATTCATTCAAGCCATTATATGGATTTGGAGAAGTTCAAACTTACTCCTACATAAAGAAGATGAAGAAGCAAAAGTCCAAGGAAAAGAAGGCGTTGAAACAACAACCAAAGGCATAGCTGTATGTAATTGATTTACTATATATATGAATAACTTACATGTTTTGAAGTTTCAGCCAATTAGAGCTTTTTCTGAAAAGTTTTATTCATCGGGTTTGAGATTTCTTGTCCCGCGTTGAAAAAAATGAAAAATCCATAAGAAAATCCTTGTTTCACAGAAAAACAAGAATCATCTTAAACAACACCAAAAGAAATTACACACACACAGTTTGGATTAATCAAAATGACTAGTCCTTCGAATCAGCTGACTTTTGATTCTTCTTCTGGCACATTATATGGAAGTAACGAAGGCGATAACAGCAACCAAACACAAGTGATATATGAATTGAACAGAGATCTACTTCTTCGTAGATTGGAAACATCATCTTTGATTTTGAATGAATTGTTGAGTGTATTAGAAGAACCTAAGAACTATCAACTACACGACCCATCTATGTATAACCTTAAAGTGGATATAAACTTTGATACTTTGGTCAACAATGATTTGATCAAGTTATGCAGTCTAGATTTCAAGACATCTTCAAAGAGTCAGATTATCACAAAAAATGCAGATGAGAAGTATGAATCTTGGAGCTTGCAATCTGATAGTTTGAAGAACTTCAAGGATTTGGAAATAGCAGATGATACGCTAACAAACAGTTTCATATCAAAATTGAATGATTTGGGTCAACATCTGGACAATTTGATCAAAAGAGTTATTAACCCAAACTCTAAAATATTAGTCTGTGGTGATTTAAATTCAGGAAAAAGTTCATTTGTGAATAAGTTATTAGGATTGAGTAATGAACAAGGAAAGAGTGTGATGTCTCCAGTTGATCAATTGCCATTGACAAATGTCTTTATTGAATTCAGACATGTAAGTTTCAACGATAAGAACAAGAGATCTGAGATTCATGCTGTGAAGAAGAGTGATTTTAATGAGTATCAGATTATAAATGTGATGGAAACTTATAACAGCTTTGAGACAGATATTTATGATACATTTGAACTTGAAGAACTAGAAACATTGATCAACGATGAGGAAATCAAAAACAAATATGGACTACTAGTTGTTTATGTTGAAGAAAATGAAAAAATGACTAAAAGTCATAGTATATTAAAAAACGGTGTAGTCGATTGTTCAGTCATTGATTCTCCAGGTTTGAATGTTGACGACTTTATCACCAATGATATCTTTACTAAACAAGAAACAATAGATTTGATTATATTCGTAGTAAATGCCGAAAATCAATTAACGTTAAGTGGTAAAGATTTCATAAAAGCAGCCAAGGCTGAAAAGAGTTTCATATTTTTTATAGTCAACAAGTTTGATCAAATTAAGAACAAGGACAAGTGTTCTAAATTAATAATGGACCAAATAGCGGAACTGACTCCATTGACATACAAGCAACACTCTGAATTTGTTCACTGCATATCCAGTAAACCAGATGATGACGACAACAACAATGATAATAATGACACCAATGATGATAAGAAAGACCCAGATTTTGATAAACTAAGAGAAGCTATAAAGAACTTTGTTGTTTTGAAGAAATCTAAAAACAAACTAGAGCCTGCACAAACATTTTTGAACAATTTCCTAAGAGATCTTTACTTTTTGACTGATTTCAATATTAAAATCTACAACTCCAGAATACAAATTGTCTCAGATATGTTAACCAAAATTAGACCTGAGATTGAAAAGATGTCTTCTTCCAACATGGACATTAACAAAAAGATTGACTACTTAATAGACAAGGTTGTTGATTCCGGTTATGACTTTGTCAGAGAAGGAATCACCAAGTGTTTGGATGATGTTGAAATACCAGAATACAAAGGTATCACATCTGTTCATGAGTACATTTTGGAGAATATAGATTACATGAAGAGTAAGATAGATCTTAGTGTGATTATTGGTGAGAACCATGCCAGAGAGATAACAAAAGATGCTGTGAGCAAGATATACGACTACAGCAGCGTTCCTGAAGAGAACAGACTGGTGTTTGATCCTAAAGTGATGTTCTCAACCAAGTCCGACTACTCACATAACAACAACTATCATTTCACTGATGGGATTGAGGTATTCTTCCAATTTCAAGATTTGTTTGAACCATCTTGGGATGGGTTTGTTAAGTTTTTGGTTGATGGTAATACAATGTTGGACAGTAACAAAAAGGATGATGCCGTGGCAACAACTAGTAATGGAATCATTGGCAACATAATGACACAAATAAACAAACTTGCCATCAACCCTTCATTAATATTCAATTCAAGAATCCCTACATTAGCACTATACTCTTTAGGAGGGTCCAAAATAGTCAGCAATGTGTTTTACTACGGGTCATCATTTCTGTCATGGAACTCAATAGCCAACTTGGCCACAACAATAGCTGCTACTGGTGGTTGTTTAGTAGGTGCTTACTTAATTAGTGATTTGCCAAGAGCTTTGCCATACAATTTGATCAAGAAATATAAAGAAGCTTTGAAGGAGAGAGACTACCCACACACTGAAGCTGTAAGAATAACCAAAGATATTAGAAAAGTTTTGAAAATACCCCAAATGGAGTTGATCACCAAGAACAATTCAAAGTTGTTTGATATTAAGGAGAAAGAAATCACTTGGCAGTCGATTTTGAAGCAGTTGAACAGCAATTTGAAGTTCTTGAGTACATACCAAGACGAAGTCGTCCAAGAGCAACAAAGATTGATGGAGATTGGGCTTGAAGTGGAGTAGTACTTTTCATATATACATTCTTATAACCCTTACTATTTATTGTTAGAAATCGTTATTGATGTTATAGAGATGATTTCAAATAATCATAGGCAAATTTTTCTTACCCCTGAAAAAAAAAACGATAAATCTCCATGCGTAATTTGAAGACTCACGCTTTTTTGAATTCCTTACACGTAATCTGATATAGAAGGAAGTGGAACACAACCAGATAAACATTACTATTGAACTGTCATCATCACTATGTCTGACTTGATCTTGCCTAAAGAAAAGAACTTTTCTTCTACCCCAGTTGAAAAGGCTTCTAAGATTACCGATAAATTACCTATTCTAACTCCATGGAAATGGTCTTACACGGGTAAAATAAACCAAATCCACTCAAACACCAAGGAATTAACCTTGAAAGATGGTTCTAACAAGACCATCAAATACCACGAATTCATCGATAAATACGTTCCTGAATTGAAAGACCAAGCCACTTTTTCTTTGAAGCCAACTTACTTCACTGGTATGTTACAAACTTTAGCCTTATCTGACCCATCCTTGAACAAATTTTTCAAGATTTTTTACGGAAGGGAAGTTTTCACATACAAGGACGGTGGTGTATGCTCCATTGATCACGTCATGAACAAGGATCCATCCTGGGCTGAGAAGTATTCCTTCAAAGTTTCTGATAAAGGAAAAGTAACTTCATTCGATAAGGAAACATTCAAGAAGGATGAGGAGGATACACATTTGAAGGATTGGCCAAGATTGCATCCAAGAACTAAGTACTTGACTCCAGAAGAGTTAGATGGGGTTAAAGCATCTAAAACTAAACCATTGGTGTTGATTTGTCATGGGTTGTGTGGTGGTTCTCATGAAACTATTATCAGAGCAACAATTGACAAAATCGACTTGGATGTCTTTGATGTTGCTGTTATTAATAGTAGAGGTTGTGCCAGAACTAAGATCATGTCCGAAAAGTTGTTCTCAGCTTATTCTACAGATGATGTTAGAGAGATTGTACAAAGTAAATTGAATGAAAACCCAGATAGACACATCTACTTGATGGGTTTCTCATTTGGTGCTACAATTGTATCCAATTATTTAGGTGAAGAAGGTGACAAGTGTCCAATCAAATCTGCAGTCACTATCTCCAATCCATGGGACATGATCTACTCATACGAAAAAATGACTTTTGATTTCTGGGCTAAGAGATTGTGTTCCAAGAATATTGTCAAGTTCTTAGTCAGAACTGTTGAGGTCAACTTACCAGCCTTAGAAAGATTCAGAGAAGAAAATGTCGTCAAACATACATCAAATGCACATGTCTTCACTAAGGAAAACATGAAGAAAGCCAAAGGCTTCCAAACCACTGCTGAATTTGACGACACTTTCACTGCACCATACATGGGTTTCAACAGTGCTGTTGAATATTACTCCAATGCTGGATCAATTAACAGACTACCAAACATCAAGATCCCATTGTTGGCCATTAATTCTGAAGATGATCCAGTCGTTGGTGAAACATCCAAGAGTTTGGAGAATGTCGTCTTGAATAACGAAAATGTTATGTACATCAGCACTTCCTTAGGTGGTCACTTATCCTACCTAACTTCTGATAACGATTCCTTTATCACCAAGCCAATTGCTGAGTACTTATACAACTTTGAAACTAACTTGGCTTAAGTTGGTTAAAGAGATTATCGGCTTTGTTTAATGGGGGGTAGAAGATGCAATCGCTACACGATTGCCTTTTTTTCCCCCTACCAAAAAAAAAAAAATTTTTGATTTTAAAAATTCAACTTTTTCTTCCTTTTCTGGAAAATTTGAAAATGAACATCGTTGAAGATTGGTTATCTATGAAGATTGTGGAAGAAAACCAAAAGAAAAAAAAAAGATACAAAGATTCAAAGCTGTTAGTAACATCTATTAATATATCTATATAAACATTCATATTTGAAATCTACACAATTGTTTAAAGACACAGATTTCATTACACATATTAATACATCCATCTTTCTTTTAAAACTTTAATTCATACATATAAAACATACATAATACAATGGTCGTTCCTCCTATGCAATTCGGTGGTCTTCAACAAGAACCTTCCATCTTTGACAAAATGAAAATGGGTGCCATGATGGGTGGTGTTGTTGGTGTTTGTACTGGTTTAGTTTTTGGTACTTACACCATCATCAACCACGGGCCAGGTCCAGACGGTGCAGTCAGAACCTTGGGTAAATATATCGGTATGTCATCAGCCACTTTTGGGCTTTTCATGACAGTTGGATCTGTGATCAGAAGTGAAGTTTCACAAGAAATCGATATGAGAAGAAATCAACATAAATTGGAATAAGCTGGTCTGCTGATAATACTTGTAAGTAATAACTCTCTTTTGTGAATGGAGTTGGGTAGGTTGTGTGGAAATAAGAATAGACAAGGAAACTTTACGGAAAGATACTAACGAAGTGTTGGTGTTTTAATAAATGAGTTTATTTTGTTTCATTTTGATTCACTAGCACGCTACTATTCTATTCAAAACTATCTTTATATACAAGCTTAAACTGATTATACAAATAAGAACTATCTCTGAGTTATTCAACTTGCTGGATACGATCGTCTAATTCAATAATGATTATCTGTGGTATCTCCGATTTTCAAAATCTTCTTTACTCCATTTTTTTCTTGAAAAACTTCAAAATCGAGGAATTCCAAGTTTCAAACTCCAAACCAAAGCAACATTAATCACATATATTCTTTTTAAAAACAATGCTGAATAGACTTAATAGCAGAAAATTGCTAAAGCTTAATACTACAAATATATGCAGATTCCACATATCCTACCAAAGACTATCCTCTAATGGCTCCACCACTCCACCAAAAAAAGACATCAAGGACATAAAAGACTGGGATGATTTGATGAAATTAGATTCCTTCGAGGGGATTCCTACAAGCCAACTTGAAAGCATCATGAAGAAAAAGTCGATGAATTTGCAATACAACATGAATCCAGCCAAGCCTTTGAAAACCGAGAGTGAGATGGAGTTGGAATACATGAAGGAATTGAAGAAGGCTGAAGAAGCCCAAAGAAATGAACAGTGGACATTGTTCAAGGCTAGGTATAAATGGAGTTTTGTCAATTGGATATTGTGTATCCTCATAGGTTATTATTTGGCCAAGGCGGTTTCTTTGGAGATTAATTATCATATAAATGAGGGTATTTATAAGGAAAGATTGGAAAAGAAGATCCAGGAGTTTGAGGAATTTAAGGAATCACAATTGAGGGAGAAAAAGGAGGAACAAGTTGAGAATAGTGCTAGAAGAAAGTGGTTCTTTGGCTTATGGTAACGGAAATGATGATTAATAAAAAAATAATAGATTCTATATAAAGCTGTTGTAAATAGTCTTCCTAAGGTGAAGAATAAATAAAAAAGATATCATAACATTATTGTTATTATTATTGTTTTCTTTTACTGAAAAGTTATGTAAATAGTATGCTCTTTACTTCATAAATGAATCTATTTGTGGGGACTTTTGGGATAACTCACAAACCGTTTGGTTCAAGTTCATTTTGTAACTCTTCAAACAGTCATCATACAAAATGTTCAAGTCTGGTAAGTTACCATCTACATCTTGACTATCCTCAACCACATCAAATTTTTTATTTATTCTTTCAAATTGGAGTATGCACTTCTTATAAGACTTGTTATCTTCGGTGATTTCCTTCTTGATGTGACAACAAGATCTTATATGATCTCTCTTGGTAAACTTTTTCAAGTATTTATTGAATCTGTTTCGATTACTTCCGTTCATCAAACTGATAGTCTTTTCATAATCTCTTAAATTAAAGATATGAATAATTTCAGAGTTTGCAATTGACACAGCAATCAACTCATTATTGGAGTCAATGGCAATGTGTTCAACTTGGACAAATGTAGAACCTCTTCTGAATTCGGCAAATGGCTTGGCATCGACATTGTTCTGCAACTCATCGATCTTGAAACATCTTATCAATGTCCCCTTGATGGAACATGTCACTAATATTTTGCCATCTTCAGATAAACACATGGTTTGAATACCAGACTCGTGTAAGTTCTTTAATATTTTCTCAAACTTCAATGTCTGGGTGTTGTAGACAATGACATTCTTCAAGACCATTTCCGGATGGTCAATTGGCTTTAAGGTTTTGCTAGATCCTGAAACATCAATAACGTCAGAGTTATTATTATCAATCCAATCATTCAGCGTTTGGTTACTTTCTGTGTTGAACTGTTCTTTGACTATGGAGGTGAATACCAATCTATCATTTTGATAGACTATACAAATATTCCCATTTGTGTTGCTATTGATAAGGTAATCCATCAATCTGTTTTTGATATTATTTTGAATTTGTTCTGGGTATGGTCTTAGTTTGTTAAGCTTATCAGTAGGAACTACTTGGCCACCAACATTCATTTCTATGCTGCCTTGAGTATCCTTCTTTTTCTTGGAACTAAACATTTGATAATCATCAAAGCTCTTGTATATGTCTAAGGTGTCTAAAATGTTAAGACCGTCTAGCAAGTCGTATATTATAATAGTACCATTATCTAAGACAACAAGAAGCTTTTTCAAATCAACGTGACTTATAATTTGTTGTATTTTAGAATCATTGGCTATTTTGATTTTCAATATCAGTTTATCTTTAAGCATGTTATACAGCTCCAAGCTTTCCAAGTCTTTGGATATTGGCAGCAAAGATGTTTCATTCAAAAAGCAAAATGGTGGGTTTGTAGAGTTGACACCATCTTCCAAGTTAAGAGTGTATATTCGTCTTAGGTTGTCTGTAGAAAGTATATGGATTACATTATCTCGAAGGTTTAAAAGTGCTATTTGTGAAGCTTGTGGGTTGATAGCCAAAGCTTTAAATTGGTTGCTCATATTCGTAATGAAGTGGATAGCTTAATGAGCTTATAGAAAAAGTATATAAGAGATTGGTATCTATGGCTGTGCTTGGTCTATCTCAACACTTTGTATACCATTTTTTAAGGTAAAACACCACACACGTTATCTGTGAAGATATCACACGGGAGAATTTTCCCCTACGGGAAAAATAACAAAAATGCTAATGGGAAAAACAGACGCGACAATTGCTACTAAGAGCTGTTATCAGCTGCTGTGAGTCATCATTATAATCCTTTAAAGACTGTTGTCTATATATATACAATTATCAACTACTTGTATCAATACTCTAGATCCTTGCTTATGTGTGAGTGGCTTTCATGATCATGTCCGTGGGGCTCAATGCTCTTGCTCGCCTTCTTGTTATCGTTATCTTGCTTCTTGGCATTATCCTTTTTCTCATCTTCACCCGCATCAACAGGAATCGACCACAACTCAACTACAAACCCATTCTTTGATATGTGGTAAACAATCTCGTTCATTCTCACTGACATGTGACCGTATTCAGAAACCTTACCCATCTTGACTACATTCAACATACCCTGTTGAACCTTGTTTGGCAACCCTTGGGACTTGTAGTTCTTGGTCAAGTAGTCTATGGTTTGTTGGTCAAACGGCTTTAATTCTATAATTGTATGACTGAATGTTTCCAATATTGGTATGTTGAAGTCAGCTGTTGTTGTTATCAACGTAACAAATCTTGTATCATTCATAGATTGTAATGTCTTCAACCCATTCAAGAACTTCATGATATTATGGTGTTGGAAGTATGATTTTGGATAGAATTTTGGGTTTAAAAAGTTGGGTAGGTATAGTCTAATCATCTTTTTAGGGTTCTTGGCAATAGCTTGTTGTACAGACATCAAAATATTCTCTAGAGAATTACCTGTTATGTTTATTTGTAAAACCTCTTCTCTAGTAGCTGCTGGGAAGACATGACCTTGAATATCTAGTCTAGGCACAAAGTTTGGATCTTCTTTAAACTCCATCTCCCCATTCTTTCCATCTTTGGAATCATTATTCTTCATACCATATCTCCAAGCAATTTTCAAATCCTTTCTCTTTTGTTCAACTTCTGATAACTTAGAAACTATACTTTCAT